>JAJIYU010016551.1:0-12095 GCA_030144865.1 Tinospora cordifolia | reverse complement strand
TTTTTATTTTTTTTTTTTTGTTTTTTTTTTTTTTTTTTTTTTTTTTTTTTTTTGTTTTTTTGTTTTGGGTGGGGGCGGGGGGGGGGGGGGGGGTCCGGGGGGGATTTTGATTATGTACCATTTGTGAATTCAAAGCATATGCATCTTCTATCAAGTATGGATATTTATTAAATACCTAACGATTAAAAGAAAAATGCTTCTCTCAACTTCGGAATGCTAGAATTTATTTTATGTTGTTGTGCTTTCAATGTTTGTTGCAGAATTCTTGTTGATAAGGTGAGAAGAAAATTTGGAATGTTGTGTTCTCAAGTTGTTTAGAATTAAAATGAAATCTTGAAAGCAGATATTGTTATTGATTCAGTGTAACAAATAAGACCTAGCATGCATGTATTACAAGTGAATTGATGAAGATTCGTTATGTGCAGGGACTACTAATAAAATGCGGTTATCAACTAAAGTAAAGTAAGGTAAATAAAAGTTTTATCACTAATTTCAAACACAAAACTATCACAACAGGACCGACATAGTGACCTCAAGGCCCTTCCTAATTATTTGGGGGCTCAGGGCAAGATATTATACTACAGGTCCTTTTTATTTTGAATTAGCTCGTTTGTATATTAAAATAAAAAAAAAAACTTTTTTAATGAATATCATGAGTAAGTTATTTAAAATTTTATAGAAATATTTGAGTACAAAGTTTAGTGAACAAATAAATTAACAATTTTCCAAATTTTAACTGTATCTATTAATAAATCTATTTTACTTAAATTTAAATATAAAATTAGCCAAAAATTAAAATATATAACTATTTTTAAAAATAAGAATTTGAAAATAGACATAGTTAGTAGTTGTCTAACATAGTAACGAAATTATGTATAAAATTAATTTAAAAAAAATAAAAAAAACTATATGATTAGCTGATAACATAGAACAAGAAAAAGTTGCAAGCCTGATAAGAAAAAAAAAGAATAGGTAAAAAAAAAATAAATGTGAAATTTATAGAACGGGTTAAATTGATATTAAACTAACTACATAAGTAAATAATTAATCAACCTTTATAAATATTTTAGTATAATATTTGAGACCCCCAATAACTTAATCAAAAAGAAATAAAGTTAGTTAAATTAATATTATAATAAACATTTACATATATTATTGCAGGCCCAACACACATCTCTCTCTCTCTCTCTATATATATATATATACTTTAATTATATCAGTACATTTACAAAAATATTATTTTTTATATAATGTAGTATAATATCACTCTTATTTAAAATATAATTTTGCATTACAACTTCTGTCTCTCTCTCTTTATATATATAAAGATATATATATAGAGAGAGAGAGAGAGAAGTTATAATGCAAAATTATTCTTCTTTAAGTAAGAGAGATACTAGACTACATTATATAAAAATAATATTTTTGTAAATGTACTGATATAATTGAAGTATATATATATATATATAGAGAGATAGGGATATGTGTTGGGCCTGCAAAATTCGAGGGCTCGAGATGGTCTGCCTTTCGGCCCTTGCTTAGGGTTGGTCGTGAGTGACTTTTAAAGTGATGCCACATTTTGCAATGAGTTATATTTGCCTTTGAATCAACACATAGATTTTCCCTAGCTTTGATTAGCTACCAGTGATTTTCTAAGTTATACAACACTAATATTGTAATTTACTAAGTCTACTCACATTAATTTGCATTTACAAGGCTGTTACAAGACTTTTTAGTGGTACAAAAAGAAAAAAAAAAAAAAAAAAAGAGAAACTAAAAACATTCAAAATTTTATCAATGACTTCTTTATGTTTCACTAAGTTGTCCAACTCTCTTATTTTTTAGCGTATTAATATGCGCAAAGAGATAACATTTTTCATAAACATTAGAATTTGTTGCACATAATGTCACACATTTATGACAACAATAATCTCAAAATGCTGAAAATCCTAGTATTTCATTTTAAAACTTAGTTTGGATCTTTCATAACATTCATCTTTCTTTAGAGTTGGTAATTCACATGACTATTGGGGAAATATCTCATTCCAAACTTGTTAAAGTAAGATATTCAAAATTCTAAAATATGTCAATTTAACGCGTTGCTATATGGTTTGGTCAAGATCATTAATGATGTTAATTCAAATGTAGTCTCCATTTATTCAACTTTCAGTAAAGATTTTAAATAACCTCAAGATAAATATGCTGAAAAAGAATATGAGATCCATGGAAGAAATCTCAATGAAGGTTGTCTAAGAATCTTCCTATTTTCATTATGCTTATATATTCAAAATACACTTTTTATATGCACATGCTAGTTTAAGTGCGAAAGACCATATGATTGATCATGATAGGTTACCTAAGGTGTACTAACCATATGCAAGAAATGTTCAACAATCATTTATTATATTAAAAAAATATCATTGCACATGTTGTAAACACTCCTTACTTTAGAATGTCTTTTTATCCAATTGACTATCTTACAATGGATATACATGTTTATATTTGATATGCAAATGCCTAAGTGGCTAACAATGTTACCACATCAATGGGATATCTACACAAGCATCCACGTAGCCTATTAATCCTAACAGAATGATCTTCAAACTTTATCTTGATTTAATAAATAAATAAATAAAAGATAAAGATAAGAAGGAAAAAGAAAATCTACAAATGAAAAAGTAAGTTTTGATTTAGTTCTAAAAAGTAAGTATGATTCCAAAACAATTGCACACGCCAAATTGGGAAGAAAATTTGGACATAAAAATAAACATCTTAAAGATTACAAAAGAATCTTATATTTTGAACAAAAAGCAAAAAAAAAAAAAAAAAAAAAAAAATCCACAAACCAAAATGTATCTACACCTATAAATAAAGCTAAAGAGAAGGAAAAACAAATTCAAATTGAAAGTAAAACTCATTAACAAAAACAAACTAAACAAAATCCCAAAAAGCTTCTAAAGTTAAAATAAACATAAAACCCCCAAATCTCCTTTTTGTTGGAATAAAATAATACTCTCTAAACTTTATTTCTCTTTACTGAGCTGAATTCATATTGAATCTCTTAGGGTCTCTTTATAGACACCTTTAGACACTTCTTCTAAACTCTAAAGGCTTTTAAACTAACTGGTAATCTCAAATAGAGATTAACTCGAACTACCTTATTAGACATTATCCAAATTTCTAATAACACTAATTTGACTCAAACTAAACCTCTAGTATCAAACAATCTAGATTATAATTGTATTACCATTAAAATTCTATCATCCCCCCATAAGCTAGATTATCTGAATTACAGTAAATTCTCCCATAATTCAGATTTTGCACACACCCAATGCAGTCTTCAATTTCAAAAATGTCTCGATCTTTAAAGGCTTAGTAAACAAATTTACAACTTGATCTTCAGACCTGTAATATACTAATTCAATTTCTTGCTACTGTACTTGATCACGTAAGAAGTGATACCGCATATCAATATGTTTACTTTGGCTATAAGTCACTGGATTCTTTGCCAAATTAATAGTTGACACATTATCAACATAAATGGGTGTAGGTCGATCAATAGATATATGAATCTGGTGCAGAAGATTTCTTAACCAAATAGCTTGACAAACACTAGAAGCAGCATCAACATATTCAGCTTCACATGTAGACAATGCACCAATAGATTGCATCTTGGAAGACCACAAGAATGTAGTAGAACCATAATAAAATACATAGCCAGAAGTACTCTTTCTATCATCATGATCACCGCCCCCAGTCACTGTTAGAATATCAAAAAAGAGTAGAATCAACAGTGTTAGAATAGAACAAATCATGATCAAATGTACCTTTAATATAACGTAGGATACGTTTGGTTGCACCTAGATGAGATTGATTGGGTGATTTCATGAATCAATTAATTAATCTAACTCCATATAAAATATTTGGCCGTGTGCAAGTCAAATAGCACAAACTCCCAACAATTTGTTTGAAGTATGTTGGATCAACTGAAGCTTCGTTAGATTTCTTTGATAACCTAGTACCAACTTCTACAGGTATGGAAGAAGGATTGCAATCAGATATATTAAACTTCTTCAGAATGTCCAGGACATATCGATGCTTGCTAATGAAAATGTCATCATCACGCTGGTCAACCTCAATGCCAAGAAAGTATGACATGCCAATATCAGTCATCTCAAATTCTTCCATCATAGCCTTTTTGAATTCTCGAATAACTGTGACATCATTGCCTGTAAAAACCAAATCATCAACATGTAGGCAAACAATAAGCATGGTACCAGTAGATGCATCAATCTTCACATATAAGACATGTTCAGAATTACACTTTTGGAGACCAAAAGCATAAAAGAACTGATCAATTCTTTTGTTCGATGCCCGAGGAGCTTACTTCAAGCCATATAGAGCTTTCTTCGACCTGTAGACTTTATCCTCAAGACCATGTTTCACATATGTTGGTGGCTGCTTCACATAAACTTCTTCATCTAAGTAACCATTCAGAAAGGCTGACTTCACATCCATCTTATGAATCTTCTAATGCTTCTAAGCAGCTATAGCAATCAATAATCTCACAGTTTCAATACAAGCAATTAGGCTAAATACTTCTTGATAATCAAAGCTAGGCTTCTGTTCATAGCCTTTTTCGACAAGTCATGCTTTAAAATGATCAATGTCACCGTTTGGCTTCCGTTTGGTCTTAAAAACCCACTTAACATCAATTGCTTTATGACCTTGGGGAATGGTAACAAGCTCCCAAGTGTCATTCTTCTCAATAGACTGAATGTAATACCCCAAATTATTTTGTATATATGAATGCGATTTAATTATTATAGACACGAGTATATATTAGTCTGTGCCTATATATGTGACACTTTATCAATTGGCAGCAACCCAATTTTTACTGAATCTCCGAGTCCATGGCAGCAACCCAATTTTCTTCTTTCATAGCTTCATTAACAGTGATTAGATCAGAATCAGCAAACATGGCATAATGAACCAAGCTCTCATCATCATTAATAACATTATCCAAATAGACTTCAAAGTCTTGCATTTTGGCAGGTGGCTGGATAACATGTTGAGGTTAGCTACTAGAAGCAACTTCATTATTATTAGTGCTTAGAGGAACACTAGTGGAGGTAAAAGCTTCATTATCAAAAGAGATAGCCTGAGAGGGCTTAACTGCATGGTGTACATCATCCCAACGCCAAGAATCCTACTCATCAAATAGAACATCTTTACTCACTAAGACTGCATTAGCAGTAGGATTATAAAGCTTGTAGCCACAAAACTTGCCACTCTTGTAACCAATGAAGATAGTCTTCATGCCTTTGTCATCTAACTTTCTTCTATTCTAATCAGGAACATGTATATAGGTAATAGAACCAAAAACTCGTAGGTGGGCAACATTTGGTTTGTAACCGCTCCAAGCTTCTTCAAGAGTGATATGAGAAAGGGCTTTTGTGGGGGATCTGTTAAGCAAATAAACATAACATGCAACAGCTTTAGCCCAAAAGGTGTGTGGAATACCTTTAGCTTTTAACATACCTGCGGATCATATCCATGATCATCCGGTTCTTTTACTCAGCAATGCCATTGTGTTGTGGTGTATAGGGGTTGTGATCTCATGCTTTATCCCATGAGCTGCGCAATAATCATTAAAAGTTGTCCAGTACCTGACAGATCTAAGGGGGCTTCAATCTTGACTCCTTATCTGTAACACTCCAATCCTCATATCTTTAAGTATTTGGACATGACCAACGTTCTCTTGACAGTGTACTAAACCAAATGGCGGGTAGGGCCGGTGTTACATTTACAAGTACATAACTTGCATCACTTTCTATTTCAATTATTTCATGACTTATCCTTATTTGACAATACATAATTTAAATTCAAAAATTTAATAAGGCAATAATATAAGAAATAACTTAAATTTATAAACTCAATTAATTAAATAAAATTGAGTACATAACTTGATCTTGAAGAAAACTATTACAACGGAAGATTCAAAAGTTGGGCAACATGCCTTTGCATAGAAATTGAAAACTTTTTTAAATATAAAGAACCTAACTAATATTCATGATCTTCATATAAATCAATTACCTGAAAAATAGAAGGAAGGGATGAACACATAGCCCAGTGGATCTTTCTAACATTTAAATCATTATTTCAATTCAAACAAACCAAGCATATCAAAAACTTTTGTACGTTAGGTGATTCAAACAAATTTCTTGTTTATGGTTGACATTAGGACCGAAAGAGTTTAATCTCTATGTTCTACATCGTTGGGAGAGAGAATCACTCTTGAAAAGTCAAACCCAATATCTATAAAGCGCGATCACTCTTGGAAACCCAGTTCAAAATCATCAAAGGTAAGCTAGCAAGCCGGATCGGGAGGTGGAACACACACAATGACACTATGCAATCTATCATCGCGTCGGTACGTGGATTGAATCATTATTTAATCTTTTCTTAGTGATAAAATATACAATATCGAATTAAACCATCGATGCAACATGTACATAACATGAACCATCAAATATTTATTCATGGCAAAGTTCAAACATATCATGCATCATTATTCTTGATTTCTAAACATGCATAACAAGTATATTCACGGCTCATCAAATAAATAAAGCATGCATATTTAAAACATATATTCAATCATTCAACTTCAAAACATCATCACACATGCAAGACTTATTCAAATTAAAATAAAGAAGTAAAAGTTAGAAATTACTTCCACCTTAAATACGTCTCTTCTACACACCTCTGAAGTCTGGCAGAGTTCTGTTACTTTGAAGCTTCCAAACACTCAAGAACTCTCATGAACACTCAAGAACTCTTAAGAACTGAGGGGATTGTCAAAAAGAAGGCTAAAGAGAGTCAAGAGGAACTAGTATGCTCTTGATTTGGGATGAAAACAATGTGAGCACTATGACTCCTTTATATAGAGTTCAAAATAGTGTAGAATGATAAGTTTTTGGTGTAGAAAACTTGCTAATTATTCAAATTTTTCTGCCTACAAGTATAGGAAAATAGCAAGTGTGTTTGAAAAATTTAGAAACACAATTTTCATAATTTTTTTTGATTATTTTCGTTATTAATCTCAGTTTAATCGGAGCTTAATGTGGGTCGTTGATGATCATCGATCGCGTCACTCAGATCACGATCAAGATTAAGGAACTCATCGTGGGTCGTTGGATCTTCTTCGAATGCGTCAATGCACCTGATCTGATCTAGATCGCTGGATTTCCTCGAACACAACACGATCATCAAAGTGGCTAAGATCTTTACCGTCGGATGAGCCTTGAGCGCAGCACCGTTCGCGATTATCCACCCAGCTTTGATCTCCGTCGTCAGATGCACCTCGACCACAGCACCAGATGATCATCTTACCATGAGCACGAATCCTGGCCATTGGATGATCATCGATTGCAGTGTTCGGATCTGGTTCGCGATCAACGAAAGTGAACTCGTTCGTTAGATCAGGCAGATCGTTTCTGGGCTGTTGGATGACACTGATCTGATGTTCCTGAGCGCTGTTTTGGGCTTCGATTTCATTCGTTGGATCGTGCAGATTGGTTTTGGACCGTTGGATGCAGTTTCTAATTACCAAATTTGCTTTCTAATATTGCTATTATCCAAAATTTGCCAATTTTACACTTTCTTATTGATGTAAACATGGATTTTAGCACATTCCCTTCTATTTTAATGACTTGCTAATATTTTTCCTTTTCTATTTCTTTAATATTGTATTTATTAGATATATTTCTATTTCTTTAATATTTTAATGTCGATAATTAAATAATCTACATTTTTCATTTTCATATATTTTTATTTATTTCATATTTTATTTTTAGATAATCATTTATGTAATTATAAATTGATATTTATATAATATTTTATTATTTTAAATAAATACACGCATACTACATTTTAATTCAATTATGTAAATTTTTCTATATACATAGTCCTATAATATGTAGTATTAACATTCATTATGCTAACATACATATTATTCATACACACCTTAGCCTATATATATATATATACTTTATTTCTATTTTTATTTCTTAAGAAATGGAAGCAACTCTTCTGAATTAAAATTTTCATTTAATTATCAAATTAAAGTCTTATTTGCCTATTTTATATTATATTTTCAATATATATTATTTTTCATTTGCCAACCCACAATTTACACCCAAAGATGTCTTAAAATCTTCGAAATTATTTTCAATTGACTTATTTCATTTAATTTCCTTAAACTTATTTATCTTTAATTATTTGATAAAATTTTGGGTTATTACATTATCCATATCAGCCCAGCTAACAGGGCCTTACTTATTTAGGGGGGAGAGTGCCAGAGTGGAGCCTCAAGAAGCATTGTTGAGAGGAAGATCCTGGGCCCCTCTTCATTCTCTACAGGGGTCTCTGCCCTGCTTCCATGTGGGTAGAGATGGAAGAGATCGAACACGGGAATAAGAAGCAAGCTCGCCTTCCTTTTTTAGCATTTTCATAGTGGGGGATGAATGATGAAAACTAGACCTAACCCATACTAGACACCTTTATATGACGACCACTCTACTTTTCAATTAAATTTCTGAAAGCAAGCAAATGTGTCAGATTTATAAGCTAAGAAGTAGACCCAAAATTTCTTGTCATAGTCATCAATAAAAGTGAGAAAATATTTGTTTTCTCCATTATTGGTAGTCTGCATGGGACCGCACACATCAGAATGAATCATATCCAGAAGATTATTAGCATGCCAAGAAGATGAGTGTGCAAATGGTTGGTAATGCTGCCTGCCAAGAATACAGCCTTCACAGAACTATTTTGGATGATTGACAACTGGTAACCCTTTAACTAGTTTCTTCTGAGTCAAAAGTTTCAAACTACTAAAGTTCAAGTGCCGGTATCTGAAATGCCACAACCATGACTCATCAGTAATACTAGTTTGAAAGCATAGGTAAGTATCATTCTGAATCTCTATTTTAAATAAACGATTCTTCAAGGGAGATTTAAGAATGATAGTACTTTCACTATTGAGCATGGTTAAGTGATTATCCTTCATCTGCACATGGTAGCCTTTCTCAAGCAGTTGCCCAATACTGAGTAGGTTGCTCTTCATATTTGGAACATAAAATACATCAGAGATGTACTGATGGTCACCATTCTTCAGCTTGGTTAAGATGCAGCCTTTTCCCATAATAAGAATCTTACTATCGTCAGCAAACTTGAATATTGTGCGAACAAATTCATCTAAATCAACAAATAAATCACGTGTGCCACACATGTGATTAGTGCACCCAGTATCAAGATAACAAAGATTTTTGGTGATGTCACTATCGTGAATTGATGCTGTAATCAATAGGGTTTGAGTAGCAGGAGCATCTTGTGTCTGAACGAATGAGGTTTTTTCACTTGAATTTGTTGGTTGGTGATGCCAACACTCAGCTACATAGTACCCAAATTTGTTGCAAACATAACATTAAATTTTAGATTTATCATTACCTTGACTACGACCATCGCGACCACCACCACTGCCATGATCGCTATTTGAGTGCCCGCGACCTTGGTTTTGGTGATGTTTTGCCCTTTGCCACGTCCTCAACCACGACCACCGTATTTTGATTGCCCTCTACTTTGAGAATTGTTGGACTGGAATATCCTGAATGTTTACCTGTATAAGCAGAGGTTTCAGTCTTCAAGGCTTTTTCTGTGGGTTTTTCTACACTATTTTCTTTCATCTGCTGCTCATGAGCCTGTAAGGAACTAGTCAACTCATCAACTGTTAGTATGGATAGATCTTTAGATTCTTCAATAGCAACGATGATATGCTCAAACTTCATGGTAAGGGAGCGAAGTATCTTTTCAACTACTGTCACATCTTCGACCCTTTCATCGTAACTCTTCATCTGATTAACCAAGACCTGTACTCGGTTGATATAAGTCTCAATAGACTCTGCATCTTCCATTTGAATTAACTTGAATTAACGTCTTAGACTCTGAAGACATACTTTTTTGGCTTTATCTACACCTTTGTAGGACATTTATAAGGTATCTCATGCTTCTTTTACTGTAGCAGCTCTCTGTACCTTTTCAAAGGCTATATCATTAAGGGTTTGAAAGATAAAATATAATGTTTTTTATCCTTTTTTTCTATTTTCACGTACCGTATCACGTTGATTAATTAGTACGTTGTTACCTGGATCAACAAACTCATTCTCTACAATATCCAATAATTCCTAATATTCAACTAGAGTCTTCATCTGCTCGTTCCATTGATCATACTTTTTGCCATCAAAAGTAGGAAGCGATGGTTGATGAGAACCATTATTCAAAGCCATGAGTTTTTTTTTTCTTTTTTTCAACTGCACCCCCCTTTTTTTTTTGAACTGCAACCTTTTTTTTTTAATTCCCCCCTTTCTTTGAACTCATTGCCCCCTTTTTGTTCATGGCTCGTCTTCTTCTTTCCTTCTTTCTTCAGTTGCCTTCTTTTTACTTTGTTTCGATCGATCAGCAGCAATGCAGCATGCGATGGCTGGTTTTTCTGGTGTGTAGCAACACATAGAAAACAACCTTCTTGTTTTTTTTTTCTTTCGGTTTGCAATAGTAGCCCACGATTTCAATTCAATTCAACTTTATTACAACGACGCAACACGTCTTCTTCCTCATTTTTCCCTTTTGTGTTTTCGGTTTGCAGCAGCGTAGAAACAGAAAATTGTGATCTTGTTTTTCTTGGTTGTAGCAATGCTAAAAGAGGAGCAGTGAACTAGCGGACAAAGAGCAAACAGTGCACCATCAAGAAGAAGAATAATGAGCGGTGCAGCAGGGACGACCAACGATGGTGCAGAACTGTAGCAGCAGAGGAGACGAGGCAGAACATGCGATCAGCAACAGAGAATCGCACGATACAAAACGATGTTTCAATTTTTCGGTTTGCACGCTATTTCAACAGTGGCAGTAGAGGAGCGAGGCAACGTGATTAATCTCAAATTGAGATTAAAGCACCAGTGTCTTCTTCCTTTCTCTCTTTTTGGCTCTTTTGCCCTGTTTGTCTCTGGCGCGTCTTCTTCTTCTTTCTTTGTTTCTGGTTTGCAGCTACCCAGAAAAATTGGCTTGCCTCTTCTTTGACCTCTTCTTCGAGCACCGTCACACCGTCACAATAGGTTCTTTCTTCTTTTGCCTTTTCGGATGGTGTCTTCGATCTTCTTCTTTTCGGCTCTTTTTTAGTTAATAGCGGCATGACGATCGTGAACGAGAGTAGAAGATCGGTGATTTTGTGCAGCAAAACAGAATAGTGTTTTGTTCAGTAACATGAACAGGGCACTGAAACAGGGTGCTCACTGAACAGAGCAAATCAATGCGGTCGTGACGGCCAACCGAGGACTAGAATCTCTTTTCAACTATTCGTAAACAGTATTTTTAATTGTTAAACGTGGATCTTTTAGTTTGATACCACTGTTAAAGTAAAAGAATACTCTCTAAACTTTATTTCTCTTTACTGACCTGAATTCATATTGAATTACTTAGGGTTCATTTTATAAATATCTTTAGACACTTCTTCTAAATTCTAAGGACTTTTAAACTAACTGGTAATCTCAATTAGAGATTAACTTGAAGTACCTTGTTGGACATTATCTAAACTTCTAATAATACTAATTTGATTTAAACTAAAACTTTAATATCAGATAATCTAGATTACAATTGTATTACCATTACAATTCTATCACTTTGGATTCTATCAAAAGAAAAAGAACACTTATAACTAGTTAATTGATTACTATTAATGATAATGTGAGAACCTTCCTATCTGAAGCAAAATATAGCGCCTATGTCAACCACTCGTTAAAAAGATTTGAAAAAAATTAACATATAGTTTGTATTAATATTATTTTAAAATCTTCCTTCACCTTTCTCACTAGTCAAATGATCATTACATTATATCTATATGAATCTTGATCAGATTTTGGGTCTACTTCTACTATTTCTCAATTTAGATATTCTAGGAGATGTTGAGTGCTACCAATGCATTTTAGAGCTGCCAAACTGTGTTTTTCAATTCTATCCTACCATTTGCATGCGCATGCCACTTGCTA
>JAJIYU010016550.1:0-12124 GCA_030144865.1 Tinospora cordifolia | reverse complement strand
CTAATTAAAATCCCAAGTTCGTGATCTAGGCATATGTGCTTCCAATGCACCAAAAATCAATACTAAACCAAAGGAAACTAGTGCATCTCACATTACCGCGGCAATGCGAAGCATTGCTGCGTTCGCCAGATTTTGGCGACACATACTCAACACCAAATGCTTGATCTTTTGTTTAAAACACACATCAACTCAATAAAAATGATTTTCACTTGTAGAAAACGGTTTTGAAGGCTAAGAAATGCAAGATTTCAAGAGATCTCAAAATTTTACCTTAGCACAACCCAAATCCACCCTTGTTGATGTTGTTCTTGATGGATCTGAGCTTGAATACGGTAGATACTGGTTTGAAGAGCCTCAAATCACCCTTAGAACACTTAGAAATCAAAGGAAACGAGCTAGGAGAGACTTAGAGAAGAAAACCAACGAGTTGCGGTGAAGAAATGATAGATCTAGGGTTTTCTGCGCAACATTCGCTTATATAGAAATGACGGATGACCGCGGTCACTGTGGGATTACCGCGGTCAACAGAACGAAATGCAGTTCATTTCTGGGTTTTTCCATACGATGACCGCGGTCACAAATTCTCAGACCGCGGTCACCAAAATGCATTCTTTCTCTATTTACATTTGATGACCGCGGTCACTCTTTTATGGACCGCGGTCATCAAATTTCTTCATTGAATGATGACCGCGGTCTTCCTCTTGTGGACTGCGGTCATCATGTTTCTCATTCCTTTTTATTCTTTGTTTTTGCTTATAATGACCGCGGTCTTCATCTTGTGGACCGCGGTCATCATGTGTTCCCCTTTTTTTTCTTTTGTTTTTGCTTCTGATGACCGTGGTCTTCATCTTGTGGACCGCGGTCACCAGAATGGTGTGCTTTTTCCTCTGTTCTAGGTTCCTCATGCACTGACCACGGTCGTTCTAGAGCGACCGCGGTCACCAGAATGAAATTTCTGGTATTCGGTGTTTTTCTTTGCCAGTTCTTGTGTTATTTGGATTTGTATCGCTCTTACACTTATTTATACTTATAATACATAGTTTTCGGACATTTTGGCCATCTTGAACTCGTTTATTGAGTTTGTTATTCAGTTTTCATTGTACATCAGTTACGTGGACGTCTCATAAACGTTCGGGGTATTACAAAGATTCCTCTGTATCCCTGAATCCTATGCGTCCCATACCACATAGAAACCAAAGATACAGGATCCTCCCGATCTCATGCCCTGACCAAACAAGTGTTCGTTTTTCACACATTTGAAGTCTCTAACTTATGCCTTAAAAGTTTATTCATGATTCACTGTGCTACCCTTGGCAACCCCCAAGTCTCTACTTAAGGTCTCTTCCCTAGACCTAGGCTCTCAAATCCTTGTTAGCATCTCATTTAGACCACAGTGAATTTTTAGCCCTCAATTACCACCTCCTTGTTTTATCTCGAAAGAAAATAAGTGTGTTCTTCAACTCCGACTACTCATATGAGCTGGTGGGATAACCTCTAGATCGGACAACGAGACCGAAGTCTACATAGCAACCGTGCTTTCTAGAACAAGATAACCCATCTCCTTTTCAATGTTTAGCTTTACTCGGGACAAGGCTTACCCACTATCAGCTCAGCTTGTAATCTTTGTATCCAAACAAAACCGTTCAAAACATATATCTCTTTTCCAAAACAATTTTTTCAAAATCATTTCAATTTCTAAAATAGGAGGTAGGGTTTCTAAATTAAATCAATAAATAGTCTTACCAGACTAGTCAATTCCTTCTAATTCTTGCCCAAGGCATCTAAAGCCTAGGCTCTGATACCACCTTTGTAACACCCCGCCTCCCAAGTCTCATCTTCCATGTCATCTGACGGTTTAATTCTCTTTGATCAAAAATCTTGGCATGCCCGGGAGACGGGCCCATGCTACATTTTCTTCTTCTTAGACCCCAAATGCAATAGGGTTCCTATGTACATTAGTCTATGACATCATGGTAAATAAAATTCTTCATTTATTCATTCGACAAATTCCGAGTACAATAAACCATTACAGCGAAAAATAAATTTAAAACTAGAAATACATGATTTCACTCAGGCTGCTGTGCCCTACATTGAAATAAATAGAAACTTTCAGTGGGTAATTCTCCTCGCAAGCTGATTAATTTCCTTTTGTGAAAAATAAGGGGGTGAGCTAAAAAGCCCAGTGAATCATTCAATCTATTTAATCCATTATTCTAACCAACAATGCAAGCAGATCAAACACTTTCAGAGATTAATTCGATTCAACCAATATATTAATTCAGTTGTAATTTAGACCGAACGGGAATGCCCTCTGTGCTCCAGATCTAGGGAGAGAGATCAATTCTGAAACTCAAACCCATTTCTAGTGAGATCATTTTTTAAACCCATTTCATGCTGGTGTCAGTATTGACAGCCAGTTCCAATTCTACATACAACACAGAAAGTCCCCGTACTGGTACGTGGTTGAAATCTCATTTAATCTGACTTTTGTGTGCAAGAACATGGTAGATAAATATTTCAACAGAAATTGAACATACCACAGTATAACATGATAAATCTGCAAAAACACAGATGTTCGATTTCTGATGTAGAAGATCGTACGAGACGCAACTACAGAGCATACTCTCTCAAACAGGAAAACGACTTTCGATTTCTAATGTAGAAGATCGTACAAGACGCAACTACAGAGCATACTCTCTTGGTCATGCAACATGATGATTGAAAGAAATAAATGCAAAGACCAAAAATAAAAACATAACAGAATCAAACTAACCAAACAAGCAAGCATCATCTAAATCAAAATAATAAATTAAAAGAAAAGAAAGAAACTCACCTCGAGATCGCTTCTTAAATTATTTGTAGCACTTCATGGATACTACTTCGCGAACTATTTAGAATAGCTCAAGCCAAAAAGAACTTAGAACTAAGGTTGCCAAGAAGGAGGCAAAGAGAGAAAGCAATAGGAATTCTCAACTCTTGTCTTTGGGATGAATGAAATGGGTGGAGTAGGGGGTTTATATAGGGCCCTCCTCCAAATAATGTCTTTATCTTTCCAATGTGGGATTATTCCTTCCCACACATGCCCACTTTAACATCTCAACATATGGGATGTTTCATTCATGAATGTTTTTTCTTTTCACATTACTTCTCTAAGTACATTAACGAAATATTATTTTCATGAGTGCATCTAATAAATACTTTATACACATAATTTTCTATATTAATATCATACTAAAAATACTATTTTCTTATTCAAATAGAGAAGCTTATATTTACCCAACAATTCTATATGTCTAATATTAATCAATGTATATTCTTTTATACTTCCATACTAACTAATTAATTGCATGCCAATGATAAATATATATATGTGTTTATATTTAAATATATACATATATGTGTTTTAAACTCAAATTTCGATTATTACGTCACTAAAATTTTTGATATTACAATTATTACGTCACTAAAATTTCTGGTATTATAAGGATTGACCTAAATAACACTATTTTGTGAATAATGTAAGCATTAAGTTCTATACTATAACTCATTATTCGTTTTTCTTGATTAAATTTTGTGATATGATAGTTATTTATTGCATCTAAAGTAATTAGTTAATTCCTTTTCATTTTGCATCAATAGGCATATTATATTTTTTATAGCCATTATGACGAAAAAGAAGACTTTAGAAGCGATGAAGTAATTATTCGCTTTTTAGTCACTATTCTTTTCCTCGGGGCTACTTTTCTTCTTCTTTAGTATAAGGTATCTACTCTTTCATGTTCATGATTTATAATGTTTGTTGATTACTATTATAGCTTTTGATTTAAAATAAACAATGTTGATTACTATTATAACTTTTTGTTTAAAATTAATAAACAATGTGAAATTTCATCTCTTTCACGTATATATGCTTTTCAAGAAAAATTAATATATAGCTAAGTTTAGGTATCCAATCCCCTAGTGGGGCTAAGTGTTCTATGGATCATGTAAAACTATGCATAGTATCCCTTTTAGTTTTGTTCTTACATGCCTTTGTTAGATATTGAATTGCTTTAACTATTATAGTTGTTCTTTAGCTCTTATTCTTATTTGTTTTAAAAAAATTAATTTAATTAACTTCATTTGTTTTTTGATGTAGGTATATATATAAAAATTGGAACAATGGAAAACTTGAGTTTATATGCTTGGATTGTGTATTAAGATGAAACATGATGATCCTTCAAGAAGAATTTTTGCTTAAGAACTTTTTTATTTTTGTTTATTAGGATTAATAACGATAAGTAGTGTAATAATAATTATATTACACTTTTTGATGGATTGTATATATATGTTTGGCATTATGAAATTTATTATTCTTAAGTAGTACTAAATGAACCATTTGAAATGATAGGACAAATGTTTAATAATTTTTATTTAATAATATGAATTTGATACAGGTAAATATATGCAATATATATTGTAGTAAAATAATTTTACTATTAAAAAAATTGACACATATGACAACGTTCAGGTGAATGTTGTAAGATACATGATATAATAACGTGTAAACGATTGTTGTTGAAAAAGGTTAAAAGGGTAGGGTTTTCCACAACCTTCGCCCATTGTTATAACACGTTCACAATAACAGGTATTATGACCGTTGTCGAATATGTGTCAAAAGATCAAAGCATTTAACAACATGCGAACGTTGTTGTAACCTCAACTTTAGAACGATACACAACGCATTACAACAACACACGTGACCGTTGTTAAAGGTTAGGTTTTCCACAACGTGCGCCTGTTGTGATAACATCTCTACAACAACATACATTGTGACTGTTGTCGAACATGTGTTAAAAGATTGAATCATTTAACAACGGGCTAACGTTGTTATAACCTCACTGTCAGACCGATATACAATGCTTTACAACAACAGGCTCGTGACTGTTGTTAAAAGTAGCCGGCTATTTAACAACACCCTGATCGATAACATCACCATGAACGTTGTCGTATGGGTATAACAATGAACATTGCACGTTGTTGTAGGTGCGATTTCTTATAGTGGTTTCAGAATTGATCTCTCTCCCTAGATCTAGAGCATAGAGGTTATCCTCGTTCGGTCTAAATTACGATTGAAATAATATATTGTTTGAATTGATTTAATCCTTGCAAGTGTTTGATATGCTTGTTTTATTTGGTTAAAATAATAAATTAAAAAGATGGAATGATTCACCGGGCTTTTTAGCTCACCCGCCTCATTTTTCACATTTTAAAAAATTAATTTATCAGCCTAAGTAAAAGGTTATTTATTAGGAATTCTTTTCATTTATTTCATTGTAAGGCATATGGGCCCAAGCTAAATTCTTTATTTCAATTTTGAATTTATTTTCTACTGTAATAGATCATATACTCAGAAATTCAGAATAAATAAATAAAGGATTTTATTTATGAAGCTATGAAATATTTTTCTACATAGACTTATATGCATAGGAAATCTATTAGAAGGAAAAAGAACATGACACAGGCCATCTTCCTGGCGGCCCAAGATTATTGATTAAAGAAAATTAGATCGTCAAATGACTTGGATGATGGGGCTCAGGAGGCAAGGTATTACATTACAGTATTGCCTTTTGGTCTAACCAATGCCCTGGCAGCATTCATAGACTTAATGAATTGAGTATTTAAGCAATACCTTGACTAGTTTGTTGTGGCATTTGTTGATGACATCCTAATATACTCCAAGTCCAGATAAGAACACTTAGAACACCTGAGGATTGTGTTAGAAACACTCAGAAAACACCAACTTTATGCCAAATACAGCAAGTGTTAATTCTAGATGAAGACATGAAATTTCTTAGTCATGTAGTATCAGCAAAAGGTATTTCTGTAGATCTTGAAAAGGTGGAAGCTGCACAGATTGGAAACAACCTAAGATAGTCACTAAGATCCGAAGCGTCTTGGGTCTAGCGAGATACTAGAGAAGATTCATTCAAGACTTTTTCAAATTAGCAGAACCTATGACTAGGCTAACTAGAAAGGAAGTTCCACTCAATTGGGATGAGAAGTGTGAATAATCATTCCAAGAATTGAAGAGGAGCTTGACTTCAACCCCTATCTTAGTCACTCCAACTCATGGCGTCACGTATGTTCTATAAACTGATGCTTCACAAAATGGATTGGGTGTAGTTTTAGTGAAAGAAAAGTTGTTTCCTATGCCTTACGACAACTAAAGATCCATGAACGAAACTGTAACACCCTGACTCCCGAGCCCCATTGTCCACGTCATCTGACGGTATAATTTTCCTTAATCATTAATTTTGGGCCGCTCGGGAAATGGGCCCGTGCTGCTTTCTTCTTTTCTAAAACCCAAATCCATTAGGGTTTTTGTATACAATAGTCTTTGTGCAAAATAATTCAAGGCATCATAATTAACATCCTTCATTTATTTATACTAATTGAACTTTTACAATGAGAAAATAGATTCAGAAATGAATAAACAATTTGATTTGGGCCTATGTGCCCTACATTGAAATAAATAAAAATTTTCAATAAATAAACTTCCTTGTGAGCTGATTAATTCTCTGAAATGTGAAAAATAGGGGGATGAGCTAAAAAGCTCAGTGAATCATTCCATCTATTTAGTTCATTATTTCAACCAAATAATACAAGCATACCAAACACTTTCAAGGATTAATTCGATTCAAACAATATATTATTTCAGTCGTAATTTAGACTGAACGGGAATAACCTCTGTGCTTCAGATCTTGGAAGAGAGATCAATTCTAAAATTCAAACCCATCTCTAGTAGGATCATTCCTGAAACCCGTTTCATTCTGGTGTCAGTATTGACAGTCAATTCCAATTCTAAATGGAACACAAAAAGTCTCCCGTACCGGTACGTGGTTGAAATCTTTGTTTAATCTTATTTATGTGTGCAATGGTATAATAAATAAATATTTCAACAGTATTTAAACACTCAAATAGTATAACATGATCATTGACTTTCAATTTCTGATGTAGAAGATCGTACAAGATGCAACTACAGAGCATACTTTCTTGGTTATAAACAGTATATTAATAAATAATAGTTCTAACAGTACAACATTCATATTGACTTTTGATTTTTGATGTAGAAGATCGTACAAGACGCAACTGCAGAGCATACTTTCTTGGTCATAAGCAATATAATAATCAAATAGTGTAAACACAAAGGACAAGAATAAAATCAAACTAATAAAACAAGCAAGCATTATTTAAATCAAAATAATAAATTAAAAGAAAGGAAAGAAATTCACTTCAAGATCACTTCCTAACTTGTGTAGTACTTCGTTGCGACTATTTCACAAGCTATTTATAATAGCTCAAGAAAAGAATAACAATGATTGAGTTTGCCAAGAAGGAGGTAAAGAGAGAGCAAGAGGAATTTCGATTCTTGCT
This sequence comes from Tinospora cordifolia, assembly GCA_030144865.1. Lineage (NCBI taxonomy): Eukaryota > Viridiplantae > Streptophyta > Magnoliopsida > Ranunculales > Menispermaceae > Tinospora > Tinospora cordifolia. The sequence continues at coordinate 4,708 of JAJIYU010016550.1, read as the reverse complement.
TTGGGATGAGTGAAATGAGTAGAGTAGGAAGGTTTATATAGAGTTATTTTTCAACTAGTTTTGTCTATTTTTCCAATGTGGGACTATCATTTTCTATGTATGCATATCTTAATATCATACATGTATTCTAACTAATATATGCATATCTTAATATCATACTAAATAAAATATTATATTCATGAATGCATTTCCTTTACACATATATATTCAATACTTTATAATATTATTTATTGTATTAAATAATATTACATATTGCTATAAATTACCATTAATACATATACCAATCAATAAAATTAATCAATTACTATAAATTAATCCCATATATATTATATTGCTTCATTTTTTCATATATTACTATTAATCTTACTATATTAATACCTATAATAATCATAATTAATTAATGTACATGTACATAAATATATTTACTTCTACACTAATTAATCAATTAATTCTATGTCACTTCAAAATAATATACATAAATGTACCAATTAATATATATCCATGTGTTTATACCAATTAATCAAATAAATCATACATGCATACATAGAAATAATTGGGGTATTACAGAAACTACCCAACACTTGACCTAAAACTAGTAGCTATAGTGTTTGCCTTGAAAATATGGAGGCATTACTGTATGTTGAGAGGTTTGACTTGTTTTTAGATCACAAAAGTCTGAAATATATCTATACCTAGAAAGAATTAAACCTTAGGTAGCGTAGATGGATGTGATTCTTTAAAGACTACGATTTCCAACTTCATTACCATCCAGGAAAAGTCAATGTAGTAGTAGATGCTCTCAGTTGAAGATTCAACAAGCAGGAGGAGGAAAAGGGTCAAATGTACCAATTGATCGAAGACTTTAAGATGGGGTGTGATATTGAATGAAGAACGAGCCTATCTACATAATATGACTTGTCATGTAATACCCCAATTTTCAACCGGGCCTCCTTTCACATGTTATCTCACGTATGGATAGTCGACCGTTAAAAATCGAGATGCTACTTAAATTTTTCTTTTGTCAAAATCTTTTTCTTCAAATTCAAGTCCATAAAACTAGTCTCAAATAATTGTATTTGAATCATAATTCCATATGAAACAACAGTTTAAATTAACTTTCATGTGTTCACCAGATTTTCAGAGTTAAATAAAAATAAACTTAAATTGAAAAATCATAAATCATGCAGCGGAATCACTTTAAAACTTTTATTAAAGTAGAAAATGTTAAACATATAATATTATTTAATAACATGATCGACTGAAATTAAAACCAAAATAAATACATGAAATTTGTTTCAATAAAAATAGACAAAATACGACCTCCAAAGCCACCTATCCCAGACGACCTCCCCATGAGGTGTCCAATCAAAGTCCTCTACGTCTATGTGTACCTGAAAAATAAAATGAGAGTGAGCTCGAAAGCCTAGTGAATCATTCCTACACATGACATGCATTATACAGACCCAATCCAAAACATTACAAACACTTTCAAACATTAGGCATTTCAAAACATTCACTTAGTTTTGGTTGAAGTCTGAGACTAGAAGAGGGTTGAGATGCCTTCGGTATTCCCTGTGATTCTAATCCAATCGTAATCGTAAAGGCCTCAAGTAACATCTAAAATCAGTCATGTCTCAGTATCACATTCTAAGAGAGAGTACTTGTCATGGCATCGTACCATCTCCCAAAGACTTTGAGCTGTTGCAGGCAACTCCGGTTGGAAATACCTATGATCTGCCTTGCAGCTTGACAATCGCACAAGTACGTAGATTCTTAATAAGCCTTCATCTTATTTTAGTTTCAGACACAAATTCAATCACACCAAACATTTCACAATCCAATTGACAAGAAATTAAACTATGCATGTAAATTTAAATAATAAAGCGTATGAGTAAATAATGAAATCTAAATCCACATTTTCCTATTAATGTATGACATAAATACATGAATCTAAATGCAGGGTTCATTATTCAAACATGTCTTTAAATAATTTTGTTGGGACCCCTTCCTTAGGATAAAGGACGAACCGACTGGCACAGTATCCCAACAAACTCGTCCGCAAGCTGAGCTTGCCAAGATATTGTTAAGCCACAACATACCACTCCACATCACACACTTTCAGAGTAATCATAAGGAATGTAGAAGAAATTTAATGCACGAACACCAATAAGAACTTGATATTTATCCAAAATGGGTCATTATAACATGTGTAGCAACAGGAGTGACTATCCTTTATATACAAGCTTTCCTCACCCCTATACATAGTTCTAACCCTCAAAATATAACAACAGAAAAGGAACTACAAGAAGCCTACCAAAAGGAGTAAGGGAATGCAACTCTATGCAATGATCATTCCCTTGCCCTTATCCGCTGCTGAAGAACCTGAAAAGTTAGAGTAGTTAGCCTAATTATCCATGGTGGCTCAGTGAGTAATGCAGTCTAATTCAAACTTAAAACAAGTATTCCACAATTAAAACATGTGCCATGAATGCATAAGCAACAACATTATGCAAGTGAATCCAATAGTAAACACCATTTAAATCCACAATACAGTTGTGCACCTTCATTCAAAAACAGTTAAATAGTAAAAACATTCGCCGAGGCTCGCAAGCTCTCCGAGGCGACTAAAATCACTCGAGTGGGTTGCAAATGGTTAGGCGCATCGTGTCGACTTCAATTAAGTCTTATTGTCGTTGCCATCATCGTAACGACCAACCAGGACTTATTGTTGTTGCCTTATCGTGACAGCCAGGATTATGTCTTATTGCCATTGCCATCATCGTAGGCCCACAAAACCCCTTCGACGGGCACTCTATGCTAGGTAGTCACCTCTCGGGGTCGTATGAAAGACCGACACAACTCAACCTAACCCTGTACTCTTGGACCTCGAGACTCGGTGCACTTTCCATTTAAAACTCATTTAAAATGATGTAGATTCATCGCAATATGTAATCTCATTTTCATAATGCACAAAATGTTCTAAGAAATGAGTTAGAAAACACTACTCACAGGGATGCTCTGCTCTCGGTGCTCCTCTCACCACCGGTCGCGTCCCGCTAGCACTTGGTCTTGCAAAATTGACATAACTTCTTAACATTAACTTGAGACTTGGTTCACTCTAATTCTCAATCATTGGTTAATCAATAACTTGACCTAGTCAAGAATAGTCCACATATGTTTGTTCACCTTGCCTTAGTTACTAAGTCCATTTGATTGACCTAGCTGGTCAACAGAGTCAGACGGGGTCAATTCTGGTCCTCATGGAGTCAATTGGGCCAAAAAGGGTCAATATTCCCAATTTCCATCACTTAGGCACAACCTTAGCCTATGACCCTATCTGCGCATCTATTTTCCCAATTTGTTTGCGGGCAATCCGTTCATTGGATTTGTACCAAACTTTGCAAAACTATTCTAGACTTCCTAAAAGTTTTTCAGAATTTTAAATCATAATTGTTAGACCTCATTTACTCAGGTTTCTAAGTATGACAACAGAAACTGCACAGATCCCATATACCCTGTGACAAGCAGTGATTGCTTGCCTTAATTGACCTACTTACACACATTAGAATGTCATGAAATTTGGTAGACAACGTCTAGACATATCTAAAGATCTCTTTACCAAATTTCAGTTCAATATACCTAGGTTTGTTCAGTAAATTGTATCTCAGAAATTTCAGGCAGATTGTAGGAAATTTCTGGGTTCATAGATTCTACTATCTTTCTAATGTTCTTTTCCATCATTAAATTATAATTCTATGGGTTGTTTCTTGTGTCTAGTTGCAGTTTACAGGTCATAACACATCCATTAATCACAAATACTTCGAATCAGTAACATGCAACATCAAAAATATGTCTATCATTCCCTCAATATTCTGTTATATTCTAAGGAACACAAGAAATCTATTCTAGCATCCTACAATCATGGCATATTTGCATGTATAACAAGACAAATCCACAAGAGTTCAAGGTCAAGTCTTTATATGTAACACCCTGCCTCCCAAGTCCCATCTTCCACGTCATCTGACGGTTCAATTCTCTTTGATCAAAAATCTTGGGATGCCCGAAAGATGGGCCCGTGCTACATTTTCTTTTTCTTAGACCCAAATGCATTAGGGCTCCTGTGTATATTAGTCTATGTACCAAATCACATCATAGTAAAGAATATTCTTCATTTGTTCATTCAACAATTCTAAGTACAATATTTCATTACAGTGAAAAGTAAATTTAAAGCTGAAAATACATGATTCCACTTGGGCTGATGTGCCCTACAATAAAATAAATAAAACTTTCTATGGAAAAAATCTCCTCGCAAGCTGATTAATTTCTTGTTGTGAAAAATAAGGGGGTGAGCTACACAACCCATTGAATCATTCCATCTATTTAATCCATTATTCCAACCAGACAATGCATGCAGATCAAAAACTTTCAGAGATTAATTCGATTCAACCAATGTATTAATTCAGTCGTAATTTAGACCGAACGGGAATACCCTCTGTGCTCCAGATCTAAGGAGAGAGATCAATTTTGAAACTCAAACCGATTTCCAGTGGGTTCATTTTTGAAACCCGTTCCATGTTGGTGTCAGTATTGACAACCAGTTCCAATTCTACATGGAACACAGAAAGTCCCCCGTACCGGTACGTGGTTGAAATCTCATTTAATCTAACTTTTGTGTGCAAGAACATGGTAGATAAATATTTCAACAGAA
>JAJIYU010016549.1:0-12105 GCA_030144865.1 Tinospora cordifolia | reverse complement strand
TGTATATATATATATATATGTATATGTATGTATGTATATGTGTGTGTGTATGTGTGTGTATTTCATATTTTTATTTTTCAGAAAGGTAGAATTATATGTGTGTATAATTTGCTCTACTGACCTTATGTTTGATAATTTATTCAACAATTGTTCTATTATTTGTATAATTACAAAATAATTCTTATACAAATAATGTTTGATAGATTGATTAATCTTAAATCAAGTGTTAGGTAATCCTAATATTTTATTTTCCTCCAATCATTTTAGAATTTCTTTCTCAATTTTATTTCATTAATATCTTCTTTTGTTGACAAAATTATGGGGTATTACATCAAGCAACATATATTTTTATATATAATTTTATTTTCCAACTAGCCACACACACACACACACACACACACACACAGATATATATATATATATATTTCATTTAATTTAAATATGCCCCTCTCTATATATATTCTTGCATATTAATACATATATGTATACGTATGTAAATGCAATACTTAATTTATTACATAAATTTATTTTATTCATTTTTTTTAACTCCAATAACTAGTAGTGATTTTGATTTCATTTTATTATTTACTTTATCTCTTATTTTCTTTTATTTATTTATTTTATTTTATTTCTTCCAACCAAGCATCTATATATGTATATATATTTATATCAACATATATATTTGTATTGTATCATCATCATATTCTAATTTTATTTATGTATTTATTTATTTATTATTATTTATTTTTTCTCTTAATTATTATCATTATTTATTTATTCTAATTTCTCAAGTAATACACTTATTACTTAATACTTTCACCAAAAATCATATAATACCATTTAATTCACACATTAATTAATACCATTGCCAAAAAATTTTGTATTTCTGTATAATCATGTATTTCTCATTTATAATTCATTATTTTATACAGAAAAATACATATCGAACTCGTCGACTGAATGTCCAAAAATATAGGTTGTTACAATCTTCCCTCCTTAGAACAAATTTTGTCCTCGAATTACTATAATAATAAAAGATCAAGAAGCAACTTTCATAATCTCAGGGAAATGACTGGCCATTTACTCCTCTCGCTCCCATGTGTCGTGTTCAACACTATGAAACTGCCAACGTGCACGTACCATCGGTATCTCCTTGTTGCGCTGTTTCTTCACAGTTCGATCAATGAGAGCTATCGGAACCTCATCATATGAACAATCTTCTCGCAACTCAACATGTCTCCAATCAATCACGTGCGAGGGATCGGGATAGTACTTTCTCACCATCGACACATGAACTACATTATGTACTCCCGCTAGCTGAGGCGGCAATGTCAATCGGTAAGCCACAGGACCTATCCTCTCAAGGATCTCGAAAGGTCCAATGTATCTCGAAGCGAGTTCCCCTGAAACACCAAAACGAGTCTGCCCCTTTCGAGGAGAAATCGGAAGCAGTACATGATCACCAACGTCAAACTCAAGGATCTTTCTCTGGTTATCCGCATAACTATTCTATCGATCCTGAGCTGCCTTCATGTTCTGATGAATCTGTTTGATTTTCTCATTTTGCTCTTGTATAAAAGAAGGGCCAAAAACTGCTGTGTCACCAACCTCGGCCCAACAAACTGGTGATCGACAAGGTCGACCATATGATGCCTCGAATGGTGCCATGTTGATACTCGTCTGGTAAGCAAACTCGCATAATGCTACTTGATCCTCTCAGCTACCACGAAAATCAAGAACGCATGCACGGAGCATATCCTCTAGAGTCTGGATCACTCTCTCTGATTGACCATCAGTCTGTGGATGGAATGCTCAAGTTTACTCTAGTCCCTAACTGCCTCTGCAAGCTCTGCCAAAAATGGGACATAAACCGAGCATCTCTATCAGATACAATGGACACTAGGACCCCATGTAATCTCACAATCTCTCGGATATATAATCGACTTAGCCTCTCAACCGAATCCCTAGTATGAATAGGGCGAAAATGAGTAGACTTAGTTAGTCTGTCAACAATAACCCAAATAGTATCGTGTCTCTACTGAGTCCAGGGTAATCCCATCACAAAATCCATAGTAATGTGCTCTCATTTCCACTCAAGAATAGCCAAGGGCTCTAACAAACCACCAGGTCTCTGGTGCTCAACCTTAATCTACTGGCACGTGTCACATCTCTGCATAAAGACTGCAATATCCTACTTCATCCCTGGCCACCAATAAGTACGTCGAGCATCATGATACATCTTATTGGTGCCTGGATAAACGATATACTTCAAGCGGTGCAGCTCTGCTAATACTCCCTGTCTCAGGTGAGGGTCATCTGGTACCCACAATCATCCCCTAAACCTCAGTACACCATAACTGTCCATCGACCACTCCACATGAGAAGTATCGTCTGCCCACCCCTAGTATATCACATAATCAATGTCATGAGGCTGTACCTCCATGATCTCAGTAAGCAGTATCGGCTGGCCTCTCATCTGTGCACTGACTCTGGTCTCGGTCAAAGTCTCATGGATATTCATCACTGTCACATAATCAATCATCCTCCACTCCTGAGACATATGTCTAGCCACACAAGCTGTCTCGACCCGTACTCTACTCAATGCATCAGCCACTACATTTGCTTTCCCGGGAAGATACTCAATGGTAAAGTCAAAATCCTTAAGAAACACCATCCATCTCCTCTGCCTCATATTCAAATCTCTCTGAGAAAACAAGTACTTGAGGCTCTTGTGATTTGAATAAAGTGTAAAACGCTCACCATATAGATAGTGTCGCCAAATCTTGAGCGTAAACACCACTACTGTCAGCTCTAAATCATGGACAGGGTAATTTCATTCATGTACCTTCAACTGTCGTGAGGCATAAGAAATCACTCGGTCTCCCTACATCAACACACACCCAAGGCCCGTCCCACATGCATTTGTATAGATCACCAACTCATGGCCAGGTTTAGGTAACACAAGTATTGGTGCAGATGTCAAATGATGCTTCAGCTCAAGAAAGGCCTCCTCACACTTAGCTGTCCATATGAATGGCATGTCCTTCTGGGTAAGTTTCGTCATAGGTGTAGCAATCCTTGAAAAATTCTGCACAAATCTACAATAATAACCTGCCAAACCCAGAAAGCTACGGATCTCCATCGCTGTGGTTGGTCTCGGCCAACTAATAATAGTCTCGACCTTCGCCAGATCAAAAATAATACCATCGGCTCCTACCACATAGCCTAAAAATCAGACCTCTGTCAATCAGAACTCGCACTTGCTATACTTATCATATAGATAGTGATCTCGAAGAGTCTGCAATGCAATCCTCAAATGTTTGGCGTGTTCCTCCCTAGGCTTCGAGTAAATGAGAATGCCGTCAATAAAGATAATGACAAAAGAGTTGAGATAGGGATAAAACACTCTCTGCATCAGGTCCACGAACATCGCATGGGCATTTGTCACGCGAAATGACATAACTAAGAATTCATAGTGCCCATAACAAGTCCGAAAGGTACCAAAGGACAAAACACTCTCTGCATCAGGTCCACGAACATCGCATGGGCATTTGTCACGCGAAACGACATAACTAGGAATTCATAGTGCCCATAACAAGTCCGAAAGGTCGTCTTTGGTACATCTTCCTCCCTGACCCTCAACTGATAGTACACGGATCTTAGATCTATCTTTGAGAAAATAGTGGCACCTCAGAGCTGGTCAAACAAATCATCAATGCGGGGAAGAGGGTACTTATTCTTCACTGTCACCTTGTTCAACTGCCGATAGTCGATACACAAACGGAGGCTCCCATCTTTCTTTTTCACAAACAACACTGAAACACCCCAAGGTGACACACTAGGGGTAATAAAACCCTTACTCATCAATTCCTCTAGCTGAACCTTCAATTCCTGTAATTCCTTAGGCGTCATTCAGTAAGGAGGGATCGAAATGGGCTGTGTCCCTGGAATAACCTCAGTAATGAAATTGATTTCCCGCTTAGGAGGTAAACCGCGTAAATCCTTAGGAAACACATCCAAAAAATCTCTAACAACAGGAATCTCGTCAATACTCAATCGTGAAGCTCCCTCATCTATGGTGGTTAGACCAGCTGGAGTGTCAATCTCATACTGAGTCGCCATTCTACCTTGAGTTCTCGATCTATTAGAGGCACTACCCTGAAAAATAATAACAAGTTACCCTGGTATCTTAAATATGACCCTCTTGGCAAAACAGCTGATGTGTGCATGGTACGCGGCTACCCAGTTCATTCCTAGTATAGCATCAAACTCTAGGAACTCTAACACCCGAAGGTCAACAATGGCCTCCAAGTTACCCAACCTCAACACGCAACCCTCACAAATCAGGTTAGGGTAAATGCATTCCCCGACTGCAGTACTCAACATGAGCTAGGTGGGTGACCTAAAGGGTTTAAACCCCAATATGTCTACAGAGTGTCCAGAGAGGAATGATAAGGTAGACCCAACATCAATCAAGACATATAAGGTAAAATCTAAAATACAAACAGTACCTTCTACCAAAGTCATAGTAGCCTCTGGATCAAGCTGTGTGATGGCCTGTGCTCTCCCTCGAGTAACAGTAATGGTGGGTACACTGGAAGCTAGAACAAGCATAGGGCACTCATATCATCTGTGGCCTGACTGACCACATTGATAACACATAAACCGACGTCCCTATATAGCCTGGTAGGTCTGGGTCGGCCCATAACCTCTATGTCCAGAATCTTGGCCCCTTCATTGACCTCTACCTCAGGCCCTATACTAAGTTAGTGGTTGTCCCACCAGTTGATATATCTGAACTGGGGTGGCAGCAATCGGTACTAAGGAAGATGGCTGACTCTACTTCCTTCTAGACTGTCCTCCCAAGTACTTCCTCTTCCTCGGGTATCTAACTATTTGAGCTCCACCTCAATAACCTCCTGGAGTTAATGATTGGGGTTGTAATTGTTGTTGCGGTTGTACTGTGGCACCTTGTACTATCTGGACCATCGGGCTCTCATCTCTCCCATCAATTTCGAACTGTAGTGCCTGCCTCTAAATGGTCTCAAGAGTAGCCTCAGTAGCTGTCGATGTCTCCTGCCTAATATTGGCCCTCAGCCCTTGGCAGAAGAATCTTGCTCTCTCCGTCGGGTTACCCACTAACTCAGGTGCATACGCCTCCAGTCGAAGAAATTTGTGGGTATACTCTCGTACCGACATGTCCTCCTGTCGTAGGGTCAGAAACTCCACCTTCTTATGTTCCCTCGCTGTCTCAGGAATATAAGCAGTAAAGAATAATTCCCAAAAATGGGCCCATGTAGTAATCTGACCCTCTATAGTCCAAGTGGCCTTCCACCAGATCGTGGACTCATCCTCAAGCATATGTATAGCAAAGAGCACTTGGTTCTCCTCCGACAACTTCAACGTCTTAACGTTCTTCTCAATGTTGCAAAGCCAGTTCTCTACTACGTCTAAACTCAGACCCCCATGAAACTCCTTAGGTCTCAAATCCAGAAACCTCTTTAGAAGGCGATCATGAATGGCCTCATCTCCCTGTCTCACCGGAACTACTTCTGCGTGGTCTACAACTCTCTCAGGTACAACTGGTACAGGGGGTGCTACTAGCTCAGCCCTCTGTCTCTTAGCCTCAATCCTATCTAGTTTCTCTCTAAACAAGGTTGTCTGCGCCTGAGTAGCCTCAGTAGACGCCCTGATCATAGCCTTAAGCCTCTAGATGGGATGTTGCTTAGGTTGAACCAGAAGTGGTAGTGGTGGCACCGGATCTGGGATCCTACGCGGTCTCCCACGTCAAGGAGGCATCATGGTCTACATAAAACATTCAATTTCAATTGTTTCCCCAAATTAAGCAGACCAAAACTTTTAGTGATTATAACAAAAGATAACTACACATTAAGATAGCTACCTCCAAGTAATTCTCTAATCACCTAAGTTAAAGTTCTAAATCTCAAAACTCACTAACTGCCAATAATAGTAAAATTCCCCTCATGATATGACCACTCTCACTCGATTTCTCTTCCTGCCAATCAGAAGCTAGAAACTTTTCGTCCATAATTCCATTATGCTACTCGAAGTCATTTCTAGGATTTTTCTAACTTCCACGATTACTCTGAGGTTCCCTAAGTTAATACCAATTGTTATTCTTTAAATTGGAAAACCTTAGGCTTTGATACCAACATTGTTGGGACCCCTTCCCTAGGGAGAAGGACGAGTCGACCGGCATAGTGTTCTTACAAACCCATTTTCAAACTGAGCTTACCCAAAACACTGTTAAGCCTTTCTACAACATCATATATAACACTATCAGAGTAATCTTGATAAATGCGGAAACAACTAGAACAAATAAGTATAGTAGAAATTTTTTTTTATACAAAAGTTAATTATATATACATTGTCCTAAATGTAGCAATAGCGGAATGCCTAAGTCAAAATGTCTACAATATTTTCCTTACTTCCTATACATTATACTAACTTTCAAAGCAGTAAACCACGTGAGGAAACCTACCGAAGTAAACGAGGTGCGCTTCACGCAATGACCACCTTCTTCCCCTTGTATTATCCACAGAAGAAGAACCTAAAATGTTAGAGTAGTGATTCAATTTTGTCCACAGCGGCTCAGTGAGTAATGTAACCTGATCTATAACTTAGAACAAGAATTTTAGAAAAGCAATGTCATGTATGAATGCACAATAATAATAATGTGAGTGAATGCAATAGTTAATGATTGCTAAATCCACTATGTAGTTGTGCACCTTCCATTTTGAAAATAGTTTTTAATGCAGAAAACACATAAATCCACTCGAGCAGGAGAAACCCGACGGTTAGGTGTATAAGTGACGACCCTAATCTAGGCCCACAGAACCCCCCTTAGGGAATTCTATGCTAGGTGGTCACTAAATAATCTAGGGGAGCCTCAATTGATAGACCTGGCCCGACCACACCCCGGAGTATGACAGCCACTCGTCCTTAATGCTCTACCACATTCAATACCCTAACCGCACCCGGACCTCGATATTCTGTGCACATTTTTATTTCAATCACATTTAAAGATTGTGAATGCATTTCAATATGTAAGAACATTTCATTTATGACAGAAGAACAAGTTAAGTGATAAATTAGAAAACACTACTCACAAGGATGCTCAGCTCTCGGTGTTCCTCTAGTAACTGGTCGCGTCCCGCTGATGTTTGATCCTGCGTGATCAACTTACTTTCTTAATATCTACATAAAACTTGGCTCACATTCTAACTTTATGGTCTTTAGTCAATCAACGGATTAACTTGATCAACTATAGTCAACTCTATCTAAACCTAACCCTCGTCGACCTGTCAAATCGATAAGGTCAACGTCGTTAACCAGGTCAATTAAGCCTTTAATATTGACTCAAAATACTAAAATATGTATTGTCGACATGTGTCTCACCTTTGGTACAAAATAACCAACCACTTTTATAAATTTGGCGGGTCAATATATAAATATTATTTCCTATGTTATATATTTCCCTAATAAGTATTTTATAATGTTATACAATATTATATAACATTTGTTTCTATAATTTATCATTATTTTTACCGTATATATATTTTTTCTATCTTTATTAATTAATCCTCAAATTGCATAAACGTGAATTTAATATGTCCATTGACCTCCAAAAATCATAATTTCAGTGTCATTACGTTCAGAGTTTCATTGTGGACATTTTAGTATCCACCAACTAAAATTCTAGTATTAATGGGTATACCCCCTATGCGTTGACTTCTAACTACCATATAATTTCCTATGGTCTACGAGGGTACAAATAATATATATATATATATTTCGGGGTGAGTCACCACATCATTTAATGTTTATGTAGTCAACAATAGTGGCTTGATTATCTTGACACATCATAGACATTATCTTATAATTAACTTTTTCATAAAATGAGCTATTATCTTACCAAATCATCAATATTATCTTCTAATTTGATATTTATTTATTTTTTTAATTATCCTATGACTCATCAAACCTTAGCCTATCTCTTATCTAATACACCTCATACATATTATCTTGTTATTAAATCAATTTTCATTAATTCATTTTCTTTCATTATCTTTCCAAGTCATTAGCTAAAGATTTAATTTAACTAAATTTTTTATTTTCTTAATTATTCATCCAAATCATCATTTATCTCTTGAATTTATATTTCCATTAATTATTTTGATTTATCCATCACCTCAATTATCAAGCAACATATATTTATATATATAATTTCATTTTCGAACTAGGAACATATATATATACTTTTCCATTTAATTTAAATACACCCCTCTCTATATATAGTCTTGCATATTAATACATATATGTATACATATGTAAATGCAATTCTTAATTTATTTCATAAATTTATTTTATTCATTTTTTTAACTCCAATAACTAGTGGTGATTTTGATTTCATTTTATTATTTGCTTTATCTCTTATTTTCTTTTATTTATTTATTTTATTTTATTTCTTCCAACTTGTAATACCCTCAAAGTCTATGAGATTTTCCCATCATTAGGAACGGATAAAGTGGAATAATTAACTTAATAAAAGAATCAAAATGGCCAAAATACCCGAAAACCATGTATTATAAGTCTAAATAAGTGTAAGAGTGATACTAATCTGAGAAGCACGAGAAATGGCCAAGAAAGACACTAAACACCAAAAATTTCATTCTGGTGACCGCGCTCAGTCCTATAGTAATCGCAGTCATTGCAGGAAAAAACCATAAAACGAAGGGGAAATACATCATTTTGGTGACCGCGATCAGTCCTACAGTGACCGCGGTTACCGCGATAGAAACCCAAAAACGAAACGAGGAAGTCTGTTCTAGTGACCGCGGTTCGTATCTGAGTGACCGCGGTAATCACATGAAAAACCCAAAAGTGAACAATGCACACCATTTTGTCCACCGCAGTAATTACACAGTGATCGCGGTAGTTGCACATTGACCGCGGTCATGCTATAGTGACCACTGTAATTTGTCGATTTCTATATAAACGAACATGCACAGAAAACCCTAGATCTGAATTTTTTCGCCGCAAACCACTAATTTTTCTCTCTAGCTCTCATCTAACTTGTTTACTTCATTTCTTAAGTGTTCTATTGGGTTCTAAGGGTGGTCTGAGTTCCTTCAAACCATTCTCCACCGTTTTCAAGCTCAAGTCCGCCAAGAGCAACATCAACAAGGGTGGATTCGGGTTGAGGCAAGCTTGGAAAGGGTTTTGTGCTAAGGTAAATCTCAAAACCCTCTTGAGATCTTGTTTTCTTAGCTCTTTAAATCACTTTCCTCAAGTGTAAACCATTTTTTGTTGAGTTAATGCGTGTTTTAAACATAGTAACCTAGCATTGATGTGCTAAGCCCATGTCGCCGACCCCGGCGACCAAGAACACAAACCTTAGGGTTTGTAATGCGACATGCACTAGTGTCTCTCGTTTTGTACTGGTTTTGGGTGCATTTGAAACACATGCACCAAGAACACAAACCTTAGGGTTTTGGTTGTGGAATAAATGCCTTAGACTCACACATTTACATTATTTAAAGTTCCTATAGATTGATAATCTGAGGCGTGCACGACAAGGAGAAAGGCGCAAAATTGAAGTGTACCAAAGTGGGTGTGATTTTCTTACTCCTAGCCTTATCCAAATTTTGAATGCTTAACATGATGTTTATTAGCTTAAGATTTGTTTAGAAGCATGTTACGACTTGCTTGATTGACTTTGGTTGGGTTTGACTTGGTGTATGTCCTTGATGTATGGTTGTTTGTATCATAACATGCTAGATAGAGATTTCTATGAGATGATTTCCATGAATGGCTCATCGCATCTATTCAGATTTACTTTAGATGTTCCTTTGATGATTACATATGACTTGGAATGACATGTATGACTAAAGAACATTAAATTAAGATTAATAAATCCATGTACTGGCACAGTGACCGGCCATAGGGTGTCATTGTGGGTGTCCCAATCTGAGCTGACTGCGACAGCTGATTGTGTCTTCGGACGGAGAGTCACTGCAGACTTCCATCCTTGGATTGTGGTCCTGAAGGTAACCGGCCCTCGGGCATTACCCCCAGATTTGCTCCCAAACCACATAGGGGATACCGAGGGTTATGGACTCTTTCGGTCTTAGATGATAACAAATAAGAAATTGTGTGAAACGCCTAATGTAATGAAAACGATTGCATATTTTGTATTCTAGTTTGTATAATGCTAGTGACGTATAAGAATGATCCACTAGGCTCTGGAGCTCACCCCACTTTTCTATTACAAGCAATCATTGACACCGCAGGAGTAAGCTAGCACATGGGTTGTCTTTTTGGGTAGTGGCCTCGCTGGGAGGTTGTTACAGTTTTCTCTTCAGTTTTAATAGGGAGCAGAAGAACTTATTAGTAGAGTTTCAGAAACTACGTCCTAGTACTTTTGAGGGGACTGGTGATTATACGGTAGCTGACAGGTGGTTCACAGAGATGAACAAACACCTGGACGCTACGGGGGCATCCGGGCCCAGGAGAGTGGCATTGGCAGTGCATCACATAGTAGGGCCAGCCTACCATTGGTGGGGCATGATTGTGAGTGACCCTACCATTGATCAGACAGTCATGACTTGGGAGGAATTTAAGACAAGATTTTATAATAAGTTTTTCTCTACGGCAAGGAAGAGGCAGCTGCAGTCAGAGTTCGTTGACCTGAAGCAGCGGCTATGACGGTCACAGAGTATGAGCAAAGATTTACTGAATTAGCTAGATTTGCTCCTGCCTTGGTCATGGACGAGCAGTCCAAAGTAGACCGTCTTGTTGAGGGTTTGAAGGTTGAGATAAGAAAGATTGTGGCGCCATTTAAGTTGACAACCTTGATGGATGCAGTAGAGAGGGCGCAGCTCGTGGAGAGAGACTTGGACTATGAGCAGGTACTGAGGAGTAAGAAGAGGACCAAATTTGAGAGGACCACCGGACATCCACAGAAGAAGCCGAACAGACAGGAGGCACACAGAGCACTTCAACCTCAGACCCAGACTCATACTTATGATAGACAGAAGACCCAACAGCTTCGACCAGGTCGTATGACTGACGAACAAAGAGAGATGGCTTTGAAACAGGGGTTGTGTTTTGTGTGCAAGCAGAGAGGGCATTTGGCTAGGAACTGTCCTACTATAGCATTGACTTTAGCACCTTAGCAGCAGCAGACTCATGGGCAGAATGGTCGCCAGCAGCAGAGGGAACAGCCACAGCCCCAGGCTCAGCAGAGAAATTAGGCCCGACTTTATGCGGCAGACGGTCAGACCGACTCCACCCCAGCAGTCGAAGGTACATTTCTTTTGTTTGGTGTCGCGGTGCGAGTTTTGTTTGATTCGGGTGCCACTAGATCTTTTATTTCTGAGAACCTAGTGGATAGATTACAATTGGTAACTAGCCCATTGGCGGTGACATGAGACGTAGCCACACCTATAGGGGCTACAGTGAGTTCGAGAAGAGGTTGTAAATGTGACCTTAGGTTTGGAGACAAACAAATTTCCGTAGACCTCTGTGCACTTCATTTTCATGGATATGATGTGATACTGGGTATGGATTGGTTGACCCAATATCAAGCATAGATCGATTGTCAAAGACGAAGGGTGACGGTGAGACTACCTTCTGGTGAGGTATTGAAGATAGATGGGGACATGCAGAGATTGCCAAGGAGTCCGATGTTAGCCATGCTATATTCTATGAAACAGAAAGAAGACTTTAGGTAATTATTAGAAGAGGACACCGAAGGATCAAGAGAGATACATGATATACCTGTTGCATGGGAGTACGCAGATGTGTTTCCTGACGATCTACCTGGACTTCCACCCCACAGACAAGTGGAGTTCAAGATCGAATTGCAACCAGGCACGGATCCTATAGCCATTCCACCATACAGAATGGCACCTATAGAACTGATTGAACTGAAGACACAACTGGACGAGCTCCGTGAGAAAGGATTTATTGGACCTAGTGAGTCACCATGGGGAGCCCCAGTACTGTTCGTGAAAAAGAAGGATGGATCCATGAGGTTATGTGTGGACTATAGGAGGCTGAACCAAGTAACGATCAAGAACA
>JAJIYU010016548.1:0-12153 GCA_030144865.1 Tinospora cordifolia | reverse complement strand
ATCATGACTCTAGATTCAGTTTCTAGGTTCTCAATTTGTTCAGTGGCCTAAAGTCTTTCTTCTAGGTTCTTTTCATGCATGGGTACAGGATTTGGTCTCAAAGCAAATAAACAGTAAAACATGCATATCATACAATCATACAATCAAGCTAGCACAGCAAGGTTCCAAGCTTCCACCCTAAGTTTTCAGGTTTAAGTGTCTCATACCAATTTACCCCTTCCACTTAGGCTTTCACTCAGAACAGAGCCAAACCCAAACAATTTTGCAAATTGCTCGATAACTAAGGTTCTCGAGCCCACTATACTCAATTGTCCCATACCAGCGAGCATAGAAAAACCCGTTCTGCTAGAGTTATCGATCATTCACCACACATGGTCCATCATTCTCCGAGTCCAGGCTTCCTCCATAACCCCGAATTCCTATGCATCCCATACTACATAGAAATAAAAAATTATAGAAGCTTCCCAGTCTTGTGTCCTCGAGTTACGTACTTGGATCTCCGACCGTTTGATCTTGATGATTTGGTGCACTCGTGTGTATGTGCAGATCTAATCTTGGTCGTCAGGTTGTGAGATCAGATTCCAGATATACGGTTCGCAGTATTTTGAGTTTATTTTTGATTTTTCAATCGAATTTCTTGCTTTCTTTTCGAATTTTTTTCAAATCTCGATCCGAATTAACTTTCTAATCCTATTTTCATAAAAAATGCACATATCCTTGTATTTTTGGCTATGATATCCCATTTTATGCATTATAATCATATTTTTCTTCTAAAAATCCCTTAAATTGGGTTTTATTCCTCATTTGGGTAACTAGAACTTGCCAAAATTCTCATTCGTCTGTATAATTTTATAAGTAAAAAATTTAATTTTCATGTGAACTTTTCGAGATGTTACACTCTTAATATCCTTCAAAGGACTGATTCTTAGAAATACTTTGTCCCCTACTTAAAACTCTAGGGATCTCCTTCTCTTGTCAGCATAGCTCTTCTGATGACTTTGAGCTATAGCCAACCTCTTTCGTATTAGTTTTACTTGGTTGTTCATTTCTTCCACCAAGTTTGGCCCAGTAAGAACATGATCTTCAACTTCGGCCCAACAACTTGGTGATCTGCAAAGCCTTCCATAAAGAGCCTCATATGAAGCCATCTTGATACTTGCCTGATAATTGTTGTTGTAGGCAAACTTTGCTAAGTGCATATACTTGCTCCAGTTTCCTTTAAAGTCAAGAACACAAGATTTTAACATATCTTCTAAGGTCTGGATAACTCTCTCAAACTACTCATCTGTCTGAAGATGAAAAGCAATGCTCGTGGTGAGTTTAGAGTAATAGCCTAAATTCTTTGTACTCAATTAAATGAAATTCATCATTTACTTAGTAAAATTTGGGTGTCAAATAAAACTAAGCTCATTTCGGAGCTAAATTTGGCAGGTTTTTGAAGGTTTCATTTGGTGACCCTTAGGGACCCAAAACAACCTAAAATGAAGTAAGGTGACATGAACCAACTAAGGGGACAACATATCAAAATAATATAACAATTGGTCGAGGTTAGGGTTTTCGTATGCCAAACGCCCTTCAAGGGGTCCAAATTATAAATAATTGTCATTTATGATACTTCAGGAGATCGAAATGACTCAAAACGAAATGAAATGACATGAACTAACAAAATGAATGACATATCAAAAAATCAGAACAATTAGCCAAGATTTGGATTTTCATTTGCCTAGTGACCTCAGTGGGTCTTCAATAAGGAAAGTTTTTGAGGGAAAAACACCTTGAGCCAAACCATACCTTAAAATGTGCATTAGGTTCATGTGATTCTAAAATTATAGGATATAAATCATATTTTCATGTAAATAAGGAGATATTACTTTTTATTTGATTTTTGTAAACCCATGAAGTCATGACCACCCCTAACATGTGCAAGTCATATGGGTGGAACACCATGATCATGTGCACCCTACCCTACCTTAAGCTCCATGGGACGTGTCCATTATTTGAAACCATCAAGAATGATCCTATGTGCCATGTAAATGATCAAGTATGCCCACACCTATAGAAATCATGAAGAATGATTCCGTCTGCTAAGATAAATGATCATGTATACTAAAGTTACATATAAAATGTCTCATAAGTGTGTGTGTGGGCACACATGTGACAAACCCAAGATAGAAGTTTAATAAGAGTGGCTGATTTAAAGAGATATAGAAAGATTCCTTCACCTAGAAAGAAATTAGAAAATAGAAACTTACCTCATGCTCACATATGGGGCCAAAAAGGGAGAGAATCCAAGGGAAATAAGAAACATTCTAAAGCTTTGTTTTTGTGTGCCCATATTAGAAACTTATTTGATTTTATGAATCACAACACATTAGAATATTTCCCTACTAATAGAGGACGCCCAAGAGAGATCAAAATGTATTCTAAACCTTTAATTGTGTTCACACACATAAAAGAAACAAATAAGGTTCAAAGATTTTGCTCACACTTGGATTGGAAACCTTAGTGGTCCCACTTGCTAATTATGAGCACACTTGCCATCTTTATTCAAACCATCCCCTTTATGTATAGAAAATTGTCCAAATTTTTGTGAGCTGCCCAAGCTACCCAAGGCTGCCTGAGGACGTCCCATATGCTCTCATGAACATCTATACAAACTCCCCTTGCTCACTTTCATCTCATCCCAAAGCAAAGAGTTGACACTTTCCTCTTTATTTGTTCTTGCCCTCTTCTTGGCACCTCTTCCCACTCTCTTTTCTTTCTTGTGTGAGAAGTTCTTATTTTAGTGTTGTAGAGAGTTGTTTAAGTATTTTTTTTTGTGATTAGAAGTTCTTGAAGTTCTAAAAGTAGTGGATAAGAGAAACCGCTGCCGGATTCTACAAAGAAACTCGAATTAAGGTGCATGAGATTTCTAGAACTCCTTCTTTACTACTTCAAGTCTTTAGTATATTAATGTTTGTTTTTTGTTTTCAACATGTTTATATTTCAGTTTGAAGCATGTTTGATCAAGTTTTATTTTCAATTTAACATGTTTTCATATTTTAATTCATACATGATAGCATAACATGCTTAAAAACCATGCTTAGGCTCATTTTTTTGAATTTTTAAGCATGCCATGTATGTTTCCACGTTCTCTTGATTATTTAAATTTTGATATTAATTATTATAATCTTGTTTCATATTTATGTGAAATTAAATATGAGAAAGTGAAGATAACAACCATGTACCATCATAGTAGTTTAAGTGACGCTATGGGTGTTCTTTACATATACTTAGTGTATATGAGTAACATCACTAAGTGTGGATGTGTTTTTGAAATACTTGGAATGTGGACATGTGATCCTTATTTCCAATGGAATGTGACAAGATGAATTGTCATTCCATCCCATAATAGGAGTATTTTAATGAAGAATATCAAGGGATTAAAAACCCCTTTTGGTTAAATATACAGCACTAACAAGATATTGTTTGAAACACTTAATGCTTGTAAGTGATTGAAATTAGATGTACTGTTGATTTGAATTCGTAAATTAGTAGTTTGATGAATGATGCACTAGGCTATGTGCTCACCACTTTCTTTTATTTTTCAGGAATTTGAAATGCATGAACAAGCTTGCTAAGGAATTAGAAAGTTTATTTTTAGAAAGTTTCAATGTAGGAGCATATTGCCCAAATTTTAAATAAAGACATCTACTAAATTTTTGTTTTAAATTTTAGAGTTATGTACTCCCCTTTTATTATTTGAATTTCAAGCATGTATCCCTTTATTTCATTCAATAAATAAAAATTGGATTTTTTCTTTTATTTCTTTTGTAATAGTCTTATTAAATTAGAATTAAATTATTTGGGGTGTGTACTCATTAAGAAATAATAAGACTTGACATAATAGAAAGTGATGCAAGTTGTGTACTTGTAAATGTAACATTGGACCCAACCCGCCTTATGGTTGAGCTTAAACCTGTCTCTTGGGGTTGGGGTGTTACAGTTTAGTGCCCAACTCCTTCTGTAGGATCTGCCAAAACTGAAAAGTGAAGCGAGAATCTCGGTCACATATTATCCTCTTGGCACACCATGCAACCTTACTATCTCTTTCAGATATAGTTCTCCCAGCTTACTAACTTGGTCTATGGATCTGATTGGCAGGAAATGAACCACTTTGGTGAGATGATCCACAATCACCCAAACAGTATCTTCTCCTTTTTGATCCTGGGCAAACTACTGACAAAATCCATGGCAATGTTATCCCACTTTGATTCAAGGATAGGGAGTGGTTGTAACAATCCAGAGGGTTTCAGGTGTTCTACTTTTATTTGTTGACAGGTTAAGCATATAGAGACATGCTTAGCCACATCTCTCTTCATCCCTCTCTAGCAGTAAGCCTTTCTAAGGTTCTGATACATCTTATCTCCACCTGGATGCGTCATATACTTGGTCTAATGAGCGTCATCCAGGATGGTCTGCTTACTCTGTCCATTCTGAGGTCTAAGATCCTTTTCCCGAGCCTTAGGACATTCTCAACATCTAACCTAATGTCAACATGCTTGCCCTATGTAACTCCTTTGATCAGACTGGTAAGCCATTTGTGTTGCCTATATTCATCCTTGATCTGGTGTAGAAGATCCGGTTGGCACGACATAGTGTATAGGTTGGCTTGTTTTTCATTTAGAGTCACACCCTGCCTAAAGTAATCAATCAACTGGTACATCTGGCCTTTCTCTTCCTCCTATTTGTTGAACTTCCTACTCAAGGCATCAACCACTACATTGGCTTCCCCTAGATGGTAGTGTAGTTGGAAATCATAGTCTTTCAAGAACTCCATCCATCTCCATTGTTTGAGGTTCAACTCCTTCTGGGTGTAAATGTACTTCAAGCTCTTGTGATTTGAAAACAGATTAAATTTCTCACCATAAAGGTAGTGTCTCCAAATCTTCAAGAAAAATACAATGGCTGCTAACTCTAGGTCGTGAGTAGGGTAATTCTTGTCATGGACCTTTAGTTGTCGCGAGGCATAAGCAACTACTTGTCTTCCTTGCATCAATACTACTCCCAATCCAATCAGTGATGAATTAGTATAAAGGGTAAAGGTAACACCATGGGTTAGAGTGACTAGGATAGGGGTCATAATCAATCTTCTCTTTAGTTCTTAGAATAATTGTTCGCACTTCTCATCCCAATTGAACTTAACTCCCTTCCTGTTTAGCTTGGTCATAGGTTTTGTTAGTTTAGAAAAATCTTGGATGAACCTTCTGTAGTATCCAGCCAGGCCTAAGAAACTCCTGATCTTTGTAACTGTCTATGGCTGCTTCCAACTCATGACATCATCCACCTTCTCCGAATCTATAGAGATGCCTTCCACTGATACTACATGGCCAAAGAACTTGACCCTCTTCATCTAGATTCACACTTGCTAAACTTGGCATATAATTGGTGCCTTTTGAGGGTCTCCAACCCTATTTGCAAGTGTTCCAAGTGTTCAGCTTTTATCTTTGAGTAAATAAGGATGTCGTCCACGAATATCACCACAAACTGGTCAAGGTATTGTCTAAACACTCGATTTATTAAATCCATGAATGCTGCTGGGGCATTGGTCAAACCAAAGGGCATCATGGTGAACTCAAAGTGTCCGTATCTCATTCTGAAGGATGTCTTGTATATGTCGGACTCCTTGATTCTCAACTGATGATCACCCGACCTAAGATCAATCTTTGAGAAATGAGTGGTTCCTCTCAATTGATCGAATAAGTCATCAATCCTCAGTAGAGGGTATTTATTCTTTACTGTAGCTTGTTTTAGCTTCCAGTAGTTGACACATAGTCTTATGGAACCATCTTTCTTCTTCACAACCAGTACAAGAGCTCCCCAAGGTGACTCACTTGGCCTAATAAAGCCTTCTCCCAGAGCTTGTCGAGTTGAGGTGTGGCTATGGGTTGGATCCAGGGTGAAGTTCAATCTTGAATTGTAATTCTCTAGCAGGTGGTAGTTTGGGTAAGTCGTCTGGAAACACATCCTCGTACTAACAAACCACCGCTAGGTCTTAGATTTTCTTTAATTCAACAAGTTCTTCTTTAGAGAGTTCCTCGAACTCATTCTTCTGCCTTAAGCAGTTCATCATGGCTAAGGTCAGACTCCTCAGTAGTCGTTGCATATCTCCATTGATTCTTTAGGTTTCCTCAGAAGGTAGGGTTATGACCACTTGTCTCTTAGGAGAATCTATTTGGGCTTGGTACTTGTCTAACCAATCCATCCCCAAGATTACATCAAAGCCATAGAAAGGTAAAGTACATAGATCATCCGTTAAGAGTTCATCCCCAAAACTTAGGTCACAAGTACAAATTCTTTTTGAAGTCAAAGTGGCCCCTATTGGTGTGGACACATTCAAAGTCATGGGTAGTGTTTTTCTCACAAGTTGTAACCTATCAGCTAATTTCTTAGAAATAAATGATTTTGAGGCACCTGACTCAAACAATAGTTTCACAGCAATATTGAATAATAGGAACACATCTTCCACTATAGGGGCTAGGTCTTCACGAGTCTCAATAGCAAACATTCTAGCCTGGTTCTGACCATGGCCTTGGTTCTGCCCATAATTGGCGTTCTGTTGCTGTTGCTTGACTTGAGGATGACCGCTCTAACCTCCTCCCTGAGTGTTATGATGTTGCTGGGGAGCCTAAGCTAGTGCAGTCAGACAATTTCTTGCTATATGGCCTATCTGCCTACACACGTAGCACAAACCTTGTCTCTTTGCTTGCTCCCTTGACTTGTCTTTATTCTGCCCCTATCTCTGTAGTGCATTTTCACCATTCTTACTTTTCTTTTGAGCCCCTTGATTATTTTCATTCCTGGGCTTCTTATTCTTTCCCTTCAACCTTTGTTTCAAGTTGAGCTCTTGTTCCAGAGGTATGGCCTTTTCTACTACGTCTTTGTAATTCTTTAGGCCCAACGTCTTTACTTTCTTTCGGATCTCCATCTTGAGACCCTGTGCGAATTGATTAGGCTACCTTTTCTCCTCCCGGATCAGATCTGGTGAGAATTTGGCTAGTTTAGTAAACTTCTTTTCATATTCAGCTACGATCATGTCTCTCTGATTCAGTCGAACAAAGTCCTCTTGTAGCTTGTTCAAAGTCGCTTCTGAAAAAGAAATTTTCATAGAAGGTCTCTGTGAAGTTCTCCTAGCTCATATCATCAATATATGTATTAGGGTCCATCCACATCATTCACCACCAACTTTGGCTCGTCCTTTGAAGTGGTGCGTGGCTAGTGCCACTCGTCTTGGCCCAGTTACCTTCAGTACATTAAGAATTTTCTCCATCTCTTGGTGCTAATGGTCCACTGAGATGCAATTTGTATTACCATCAAATGAAGGAGGGTGGAGCTTATGTAGTTCTATCAACATCTTCTTCTGTTTCTCATGATCTAAGCCCTCTTGAGCCCTCTAACATTCTGGATCTTTGGCAATTGGTGCTGGCTGTTGAACCTGGATGGGTTCAGGTACTTGAGGTTGAAGAGCCACCTAAGGTATTATCTGTGGAAGTGCCCTCAATAGTTGATCCAACACCTTCTGCGACATCTCATTCATCATGGCCTCCATCCATGCCTCCATTCTAGCAGGCAGTTCCCATTCCCGTGGCTTGGTCTCATTAGAGGTGGTGGATCGAGTAGCGTACCTTCTTGTTCTAGCTATCATCTATAAGTTTAACACCTTGTCAATATTTGCCTTGTCAAATGTTTGTACTATCATGACTCTAGATTCTTGTTTCTAGGTCCTCAGTTTGTTCAGTGGCCTAAAGGTTTTTCTTTTAGGTTCTTTTCATGCATGGGTATGAGATTTGGTCTCAAAGCAAATAATCAGTAAAGCATGTATATCACACAATCATACAATCAAGCTAGCATAATAAGGTTCCAAGCTTCCACCTAAGCTTTCAAGTTCAAGTGTTACATATCACTCTACCCTTTCCATCCACTTATGCTTTTACCCAGAGCAGAGCCGCACCCAAACAATTTTGCAAATTGCTCAATAACTAAGGTTCCCGAGCCCACTATACTCCATTGTCCCATACCAGTGAGCATAGAGAAACCCGTTTTGCCAGAGTTAACGATCATTTACCACACATGGTCCATCATTCTCCAAATCCAGGCTTCCTCCATAACCCCGAATTCCAATGCATCCCATACTACATAAAAACTAAAAGATATAGAAGCTTCCCGATCTCATGTCCTGATCAAACAATATTCTATTTTTACACAAGTTTCAGTCTGTAGCCTATGTCCTAAAGATTTATGCTTTTGATCCACTGTGCTGCCCATGGCTACACTACATTTCTAGCTAGGGTCTTTCGTCTGGACCTAAGGTTCAATCTGGTTGACTCACAACCTTTGTCTAGTTTAGATACCACGTTTGGCATCTTTTTCGACTTCTAATCAATATCTTGCCCTAATTTTCCACCTTCTAATTTTCTTTTATAAAAAGTAATGGTGTTCTTCAACTCAGACTACTTGTACAAGCTGGTGGGACAACCTCCAGATCAGGCGGTGAGACCAAAGTCTGCTTAGCAACCGCGGTTTCTAGGGCGGGATAAGCCACCTCCCTTTCAATGTTTAGCTTTACTCGAGACAAGGCTTACCCACTATCAGCTCAATTTATAGTCTCTGTATCCAAATAAAACATTTCAAAACATATCTTTCCTTTTTAAAAATAATTTCGAAAACATTTTTCAATTTTCAAAAATAGAACGTAGGGCATTAAAGTTTCAATTTAATTTAGTATGAAACCCAATATTGAGTTTCTAATTTTTGTCAAACAACTAATATTTGACTATTTCTAGCCTAATCAACACATGTTTAGGCTTGATTTTCTATTTTTTTAGCCCAAGGCACCTAAAGCCTAGGCTATCATACCACACTTGTAACATTCCAACCCTCGAGACTTTTAATTTGGACTTTTCTACAAGGCGGCCCGGGCTAGTGTTACTTTACAAGTACATAACTTGACTTTCTGTCTCAATTTTTTTTTCATGCCTTAATAGAATTTAAGAATATATAATTCAAATTTAGAAATTTAATAAGACAATAGCACAAGAGATATAAAAATTCATAAACTTTATTAATTGAATAAAGTTGAGTACATAACTCAATCTTGAAGAAAAATTATTACAACAAAAAATTCAAAACTTGGGCAATATGCCCTTACATAGAAATTAAAAACTTTTTAAATAAAAATAAAATTTAATTAATATTCGTGGTCTTCATGCAAGTCAATTTCCTAAAAAATATGAGGAAGAGGGGTGAGCACATAGCCTGGTGGATCTTTTTCAAATAACTAAATTACTAATTTAGTATTAATAATATATTCAAATTCAAATACTTGTAAATTATTAGGCGTTTCAAACAACATTTTGTTTATAGTTATAAATTTGACTGATTGGGTTTCAAAACCCTTGACGTTCTTTATCAAAATACCTCCCTTAAGTGAAAAGACATTTTTTTATGTCAACTTTCATTGGACTTAGGGCCTAAACCATATTTCAAATATTTTGAGACATCACCCATGTGAACTAATCACATGTAAAGAACACCCATAATGAACCTCATGTTCACTATGATAGTACGTGGTTCTTAATCTCAATATCTTTCATTAAATCTCAATAATCATGAATCATAAATAAATTATACTCAAGAAAAATAATTTCAACATGTTTAACATATAAACATTCAAAACATGAAAGCAAATACTTAGTAGGCATCATTCTTTAAAACAAACCTAAACATGCATAATCTAAGCATGACATGATTTCATGACATACATGCAAATTTGAATTTTTTTAAACCATGTTATTCAAACATAAATATGTAGACTAAATTGAAATTAAATATGCATGATATTGAACTAAATAAGTAAAATAGGGCTTTGAGAAGTCACTTCCAGCTTAAAAGCAAATTTCTTTTGCACGCCTCTGAAATTCAGCAAAGCTCCATTACTCCAAAACTTCTAAACACTCAAGAACTCTCAAGAACACTCAAGAAAAGTTCAAAATTATTCAAGAATTGAGGTGATTGCCAAGAAGAAGGCTAAAGAAAATCAAGAGGGAAGTGTCAACTCATACTTTGAGATGAGATGAATGAGAGTACTAAGGGGACCTTGATATAGAGTTTGGAGAAGTGGGAATTGGAAACTTTGGGTGGATGGTCTACAAGAATCTTTTTTTTTGTTATTTCCTCCACGAATTAGCAAGTAATTTCTAACTTCTTCTTTGCATAAAATTAGGTCACACAAATATATATGTTTTTGAATTGCAAATCACGCATAATACGGTGAACCACATTTCCTTGATGCATTGATGCAACTTGGTTGTGATTCATCAATTTATATTTCCCCTTTTTTGACATTCCTTGATTTGTATTTGGAACCTTATTGCGATTCATATATATATATATATTCCATGATTTGCCCAACGTAATCAATTAGTAAAAATCTGTATTTGGAATTTTATTGTGATTCATTCATATATATAATATTCCATTATTTGTATTTGGAACCTTATTGTGATTCATATATATATATATATATATATATATAACATTCCGTGATTTGTATTTGGAACTTTATTGTGATTCATTCATTTATATATATAATATTCCGTGATTTGTCCAATCTCTAATTCCTTAGATTTCATATATTTTGTTTCCATTTTCTTGTGTGATGCATTAGATCAATTTAATAAAAAAAAAACTAGTTACTAATATTTCTTACTTTTATTTTCTTTAATTTAGAATTATTTTTGTTTCCTTTATTTTGGCTATATTTTCCCATATTTTAATTTTTTTACACCAAAATTTTCTATAAAACTCTTTCAATTAATTTCATTTGTCATTTTGGCTACACATTAAAAATATCACCAGAATTTTCACATAATTGTAAAGAGTCAATTTATCGTCATTTATTTAATTTCATACAGATTTTCAGGGTGTTATTTGATAATTGAATTACATGATATTTTTACTATAATTTCACAATTTTCTTGAGAATTATTTTATTCAAATAGTTTCTTCTAATTTCTATTTAATTTAATTACTCAAATTTTTTCTCAAAAAACTTGGGTGTTACACTAACTTTACTCAAAACTTGGGCAACATGTCCTTACATTGATAATAAATAGAAACTTTCTAAAACTAAGCATTCTAAATCCCTAGCATGCTTCATCATATGTTCAATTCCCTAAAAAGATAAGAAAGGAAGGGTGAACACATAGCCTAGTGGATAATTCTTGAAATAACCAATTTACTATTTCAAACTAATACCACATTCAAATTCAAATATTTACATACATTAGGCGTTTCAAATAGTTTCTTATTCATGGTTGTATGTTAGACTGAAAGGGGGTCCAATCCCTTAATGTTCTTATTCAAAGTACCACCTCTATGAGTGGAAGGGCAATTCATCTTGTCACATTCCATTAGAAGTAGGGACTCTTGCCCACGTTCCAAGTACTTTGTGCTATGCCCTGTACACACAGTACAACAAACCATATACCCACGGTACATGTAAAGAACACCTATAGCATCCCTTTGGACTACTATGACAGTACGTGGTTCTTAATCTCAAAATCTTTTATTTAATCTCATACATGTGGATCATAAATAAAAGAAATAAAATTCAGCATGCTTATGTGTAACATTCAAGCATAAAAACATCATAAACATGCATCATATATCAACTAGGCCAAAACATTGCATAATCTATCATGGCATGGTGTAATACCTCAGAATTTTGTCAAATAGTTTAAAATAAATAAAATAAGTCAAATAAATTAATTTCAAAGATTTTAAGAAATTTTGGGTGCAAACGGTGGGTCGGCACATGAAAAATAAAATAAATTAGAGATATAGTGAAAATTAGACAAATAAAACCTTAATTTGATAATTAAATAAAAAATTAAGGTTTAGTAAAATAAATAAATAAAAATAAAGTATAAATACACATATAGGTTAATATGTGTATGAATAAAGTATATATTAGCACAAAAAAATGTGAATACTACATATTACGGGGATATGTACATAGAAAAAATGCATATAATTAAATAAAATGTATTTATTAAAAAATAAATCAAACATTATGTGAATATTAGTGTATAATTACATAATTTATTATCTGAA
>JAJIYU010016547.1:0-12117 GCA_030144865.1 Tinospora cordifolia | reverse complement strand
ATATGAATTGGATATAAGTGCACGCTAATGAGAGTTACATCACGAATTAGAAATATATCATGCTCAACCAAACGTTTTATTTCATTTATATGAAATAATGTTATTTCATATATTATATACGTTGTTCTTAGGAGCCTGCCTAGTTGCTGATTAATTATGCCTCCAATAATACATTGGACAAACTTAAAATATATACATACATACATACATACACAAATAGATATATTATGGTTGTAGGGATCTTATAATTGATTATATATCGCCAGCTCACAATTTTCAGTATAACAACGATTATTAATGATAAAGTAATCATTTCATATACAATATTCTTTTTTTTTTTTTTTGAATTCGACTAGACAGTGTTTAAAAACATCTAAAATACAAATGTAGATTCATATCCATATAAAGGTCAAACCATTAATTTGGCAAAGATGTACATCTATGTGACATATACTTACACTTAATAAACATTAAAGTTAAAAAGTAATTTTCAATGCAAGCGCGAATTATTTTGTTTGTAAGCATTGAATTTTTATCTTTTTCTTTAATTTTTTTTTTTAATTTTGCTAATGTGGCTGTCAGTTTGATTTTATGAAAGTAGATGATTGTATTAACAATGTCTACATTTATTGAAATTACGGCCGCCCACATTAAATTTTAATATTTACCTTAGAGATGTATTTTTTAAAAAATTAATGTCTATCTAGTCTTATATAATATAAATATGCTCCCAATCAATATTTATATTAAAGATGTCCAAAGAATGGATTAATTTACATGCTATTACACTTACTAATCCACCTTGTGAGTCTTGATTCTTGAACTCATATTTATATTACCTGTGCCAGGCATGACAAGCTGAAAATCAAATTGAGATCATTGCAGGCTTTGGATTTATCGTCAAGAGCTATCTTGTCATTTATTCTACACCCTACTAACTATGACAAGTTGAAAAAAAAAAAAAAAAAAAAAAAATCAAACTTGAGATCTTTATGTTGAACAACACAATGTTTTTGAGGTTTAACTATCAAATTTGCATGTAAATTAAATATCCCATTTTTACATCAAAACCAATGTAATATATATATATATATATATATATTTATATTTATATTTATATTTATATTTGCATGTCTTGTGTTTCACCTAATGTTACACAAGGAGAATAATCTGATCTAGTATATAGTTTTACAATTAATGAGATGTTACAATTAAATATTACCATTCATATGAAAAAAAATATATTTTACTAGCTATATAGTGTTATGTTTCTCATACTCCTTTTACAAGGTTAACTGAATTATTGATTTCTTACTAATATTTTAACAAACTTTTTTTTTTCAAATTAATAATCTATTTCATTTAAATTATTAAGTAAAACCTTTCGACAGATACAATAAAATGTGACACACATTGCATGCAAATCTGGAAAGGGATTATGCTTGAAATGGAAATAAAATAAACTGGCCAATAACTAAACAAAGAAGAAAAAAAAAGAAAAAGAAAAAGTATAGTTACTTCATGAAGAGAAATCATGCGTACAAGGAAAGACTCTTCACATTTATAATATCAATTTTTATTTATTTATTTATTTTTATAAGGCTAATGCGTTTGGCCTCATAACACTAGAGATTACATGCAATTGATTAGAATAATTCCAGAAGCTAAACTCAGAACAGTTTTGCTAAAATCAGAACAGTTTTTTGGAAAATTATTGCAGTAGCCCCATGGATTAAGCTGAGTGGCTCTAAAGTGCAGCTTCGTTTCAAGTTGCATAGTATAATTCCTGATGTAACTATAGATGCAATGCATCTACATCGTTCGATTGCGTACAGATGTGTGGGGATGGACACATCGCTCTTGTGAAGGCCTCGCTCATGGGCGATACCATATGTGTGGCTGGGCGAGATCCACGAGGGCAATTCTGTCCATCTTGGCGTTTTCCAAACGGTATTCGTTGCGTCCGGACTCTAGAGGGAATATCCGAGAATTTTATTTTTCCAAAAAAAAAAAGAAAACAAAATATGTTGTCATTGTTTTTGACCAAAACGCCCTCAGTTAATGAACCTATTGACTAAAAAGAAATTAGAAAAAAAATAAAACCCACCACATCAGCAAAGGAAAAAATGAGAAACAATTTAATGGTATTTACATGAAAAGATTTTCAAAGAAGATGCTTGGTCAAACCAAATCATCATCTTAATTGTCTGGCTAATTAATTGTACACCATTTTAATAATTATATTAATTGAATCAAGCTTTTTGAGTTTATAATAACCTATTTGAAGGTTTAAAAAATTATTAAAAGGATTGAAAATGATACATTGTTTGTATAAATCTAATGTTAAATAGCTTTAACATTAGATTTATTAGATTTTAAGAGTATTAAAAAATCAATAAAAACACAAAGGCCCAAAGGACATATTTGTCCCACTAAAAATACCGTTAATTTCGTTAAGATCTTAGAAACCGTTGTATTTGGTTCCCCTTGGTCGGCTCTCTGTTCCACGTTCTTAGATAATCTAAAACAGAACTCTCTTCTCCGCTTCTCTCTCTCTCTCTCTCTCTCTCTCTCTCTCTCTCTCTCTCTCTCTCTCGCCAATCTAAACAATAGCGGCCAACCGCTATCTTCGCAACTTCTATTTCCTTTTCCTTGCTTTCTTTCTTCTTCTTCTAGTTTCTGCTTATAGTTCCGTCCACAAAAATCTAAACAAATTACGGAAATAAAAAACCTAATTTTTTCAGAGCGATTTGAACGAAGCGGGTGATGATGCGTGGCCTTACGTCATTTTCATTTTCCACGGCTTCTTCTTTTCGTTGGTTTCCGTAGGATTCCTTTGCTCTAAAGCTACGTTTAATTCTGGACGTCGCTATCTCTGTCTCCTTCGTTGGGGTTTTAATCCTGGGTCAAAATTCCCGTCGCTTTCGCTTTTTTTTTTTTTAATTTATATATATATAATTTCTGGTGGGGATTTTATGAGCTTTTTACGGGTTTTTCGTTGCCGTAGCATTTGGGTATCTTGCTCGTCTTTTTTTCCTTAGTTTTTTTTTTTTTTTAAACTTTTTTGGGTTTTTCTTTTTTCCTTTTTTTTGTTTCGTTTTTCTCCACTTCTCGTATGGAAGTTGCGTGACTTAGGTCTTTTTCTCCGTCTTCTTGTTCTTCTAACTCTTTTTAAAATTTTTCTTTAATTATTTTACTTTTGTTTTTAATGAGATGATATTATGGGAAGGGTCGGTGGTGGTGTGGAATTATAGGGCAATTCGAGCTTTTGAAAGGTCAAGTTATAATTTCTCTGTGGTGGGTCTTTCTAAAATTTATTATTCTGCATGACGAACTCCATTTAATAAAATGTCAAAATTGGAGGGAGATGGGCCTAATTTTTTAACTTCTAGGGTTTTTTTTCTAGTTGGAATTCATAGTGGAACAGAAAAGGTGGGATTTTCCGCGGATTTGTTCTCTTACGACAGCTGAATTCAGGTTGAGATTTTGAAAAATTCCTCTGATTATTATTTTTTAAATAATTGTATTGAGTTTAATTGATTCATCTCCAAGTTTGGCAAAAAATAGAAAAAAAAAAATGGATTCGGTTTCTGATAAAGAAGGAGGTGTTGGAACGGTGGAGAAATCTAGTGTTAAAAGAGAGGAATTGGGTTCAAAGGCTAAAGGTGTTAGAAGCATTAGTAGCAAAGATATGTTTGTGAGAGCTGATAAGATTGATTTAAAGAGTATGGATTATCAGCTGGAGAAGCACTTGAGCATGGTATGGTCAAGGGAAAATGGGTCTCAAAAGCCCAAGGAAGAATGGGAGATTGATTTGTCTAAATTAGATATAAGGAATGTTGTCGCTCATGGGACTTATGGTACTGTTTATAGAGGAGCTTATGATGGTCAAGATGTGGCAGGTGATTCTTGTATCTTTACCTTTTCCTGCTATTAAGTTAGTGTATTGGAATTTAGATTTTTGATGAAATTTGTGATTCTAGTTTTTACTCATTCTGTTTGATCTCCATTTTGAAATATTCCTCTGTTATTTACTAGTAATATTGTCACTTATAATCCTAAGATTTTCGTTTGTAATTTGTGGCATCTGAGATATTCATTCTTGATGTATAATCTTTCTACATCTGCTGGCAACTGACTTTTTTTTAAATTTTATTTTTATTTTTATTTTTTGTTTACCATGTGCATTCCAGTTTAAAATCAACCTATTAGCTTGTAAATTTGAGAAGTTTAAGATTGAGCTTGTAAATTCTCTTCTCTTGTGAGGTCTATTGGTCTGTAGTCTTTTAATCTTTGTCATTTGTTTCAAACTCAAATTTATTAGAAGAAAACAATATTCTGATCAGGCGATTTGGTAAACACCTCTTTAAAAGAGAGGAAAGCTACATAGGAAAAGAAAAAAAGAAAAAAAAAAACTTTTATTCACTGCACTACGTTGCGTGAATAATCTTGATTTACCTAAATGAAATGAATATAATACTTTGATTGACACCTGTTTTATAACCATAAAGACTTTAAACCATTACTTGGAATTTACTGAGAACAGAATTCCCCTTTTATTGTGCACAAGCCTTAGATGCACATTTTAGTTGTACACATAACAAAAATTTAAGAGCCTTTCTGCCTTTATCACTCTTTTATCAGAAATCAGAGCTTGAGAACTTAAGTTTCCTTTATTGTTGCTGAGAAATGTCTGATGAGGAAAGCAGAATAAAGGCATCGTCTCCATGTAACAGATCTTTTTTATATGAAAAAACAAAATTTAATTAAACAAGGTTCTAGAATTGATGATCACAATTTTTATAAAGTGACTATATGCACAGACCTCATTCAGTGACCACTCATTGGAATTTTATAAATCATGATAAACCTTTAACCTACCTAATTTTGGTTGCTTTTTAAACATCATGACAAATGCCATACAACAGTTTTTGGCTTTTTGATTTTTTAATTGCAGAAAGATTTATGACAGTGAAAAATTGTAAACGATGTCACATGAGGCTGAAATTCCTTTGGAATCATATGCTTGAAATTGAAAATTAAGACAAAGTAATTGCAAGTTAATGGTACAAGAAAAAGTGTACACTTCCTCTGGAATCTGTATTTGGGAATTCATAGATTTCTACGAGAATGCAGAAATCATAGTTTGATGAAGTTGAGCCCATCATTGATTGTTTATTACATATGAGTTATGTCTTCTGCGTATAAGTATACGAATGATTAAGTTACATAGAAAATCTCATTAAAGATCATTGCTAAATAGTTCTACATGCAGTGCAGAAGCTATAAGGTAATGAGTTCAAATACCTACATTTATCCAACCTCTTGTGTGCAGCACACAAACCTTCCTTTCAGTTGATCTGTATTACCTTTAGTCTAGAATATGTGATTCTGATTCATTTTTTAAGTATTATTTCCAAGCTTTTCTTTACTTCGAAGAACCAAAAAAGTGATTAGTCATTTCTTTGATCAAATTAATTGGATATACACTGGTCCTATGCAGAGGCAAAAGATGTCACAGATTTTTGGCTATAGCTCTTGCTTTCTTTCTCTAACCCCATATTTTATCTAGACATCCATTTAATTTTTCCTCCTCCTACCTTGAATTTTGTTGAAGAAAATCTTTAGAGTTGGATCCTTCATGGATTAAAAAGATACGGTCTTTTGGCATTTCTGCATTTTTCATATTGTTTTCTTCCCTTTCCCCTTTCTTTAGGTATGAGATCAAGGTCTGAAGGGTTCTTACTTTAGATTGTATCAGCCTTTGGGTCCTATAATGACAACTAAAATCACTTTTATTAAAATCATATGATCTACAATTTGAATATTATGAATTGATTCAAGTTGTAACCATTAGGAATCACAATTTTAGCAAATATCATAGAGGGAAATCGCACGACTCTCACCCAAATTGTGTGCTTTTTCCCCAATCACACAACTTGATTTGAGTCGCGCGACTTAACATAGAACAAGAAATTGTGATTAGGAAATACAAATTTTTTATAAGAACTTGTTATTTATTGATTATTGACCTAAACTTTTCTTTCAAACGAACATAATATACAAGTAGTAGACTTTTTTTAATATATTTATATTAAATTCAGTTCTAGGATAATTTTAAATCATTAGATATACATATATCAATACTAGACTCTATTTTGTATATTATTTGAAAATAAAAAAATCTTACGATTTACAATTCAATTTAAATCTTGTACTTAATGATTTAGCAATCCAATTTCAACTTAAAAACTTTGAGTAAAACCATTTCCATAATGATGGTCTTAGTATGTTTTCTTGGTTTTAATGAGCTGAATTGTAGTTTATCTTAGTCTACTTCAGCAAGACATGTCATACCCAGTGAATATCCAAATTATAGATTCAGCACAATGGAGGGAAAGGGAGAGGCGACGGACAATCTTGTTGAAGGATTAGTGTAATTTATTTTGCACTCACTCTGGGAAGAAGGCAAACAATAATGCTTGTAGTGGGGTTTTAATTAAAATTCACAAACTAGTTGAATAATTAGTAAGTGAAAACTTTGTTATACCATTCCTTTTGTAGTTTTTTTTTTCCTATGACATACAAAACAAAGCACCTCATCAGTTTGAATATCATTAAAGTGTGGTCCTTTTTCAAGGACCATATGTAGCATGGGCTGAATCTTTTTTGGGACATTGAACATCGAATTTTTAGAATCTTTTTCAAACTAATGCTAGATACATTAAACTTGTGCTTATGTGCTTTTGTAAATTGATTTAATTTTCCTTTCTATTGTTGATGGAGGTGTGTGGAGAAATGGATTGAATGACATTAAGAAATTCAAAACAGGTCAAGGAGAGAGAGAGAGTGTATGTGTGTGCAATCCAGTATGAAAATTGTTCTAACTATTCACTTTTGTATTTCTCTTATATTTGTTTCTTGCATATCACTTAATTTTTCCTTCTTACTTGGTCGATGGAATATACAACCTATATATGCATCTTCTTGTTTGGTTTGAACTTAATGATACTGTAAAATTCATAAATGTTCTAAGATCTTATCAACTTGGCATAAATCTTTAAATGTAATTAGTCTATGTTGTTTTATTGGTGGTGATCGTCGAGGTATGCTCAGTTGTTGAATGCTATATTAGAATAAACGCAATAAGCATGCTATAATTTTTAGAAGTGAATGTAAAGGAATATGAGTTCCCAAATAACTTGATCTACACTACATCAATCCGCTAAACACCGGCTCTAATGAGCTGTTCCTGGATGCCCTTTGCAATCTTACAATGTTGTTATCTTTTAACAATATAGTGAAGCTTTTGGATTGGGGAGAAGATGGTATTGCAACAACTGCCGAAACTGCTTCTCTTCGGGCATCATTTCGGCAAGAGGTTGCTGTTTGGCATAAGCTTGACCATCCAAACGTTACAAAGGTTAACTCTCTTCAACACTGTATTACTCTAGTTTGTTTCATGTTCTTAATCGCTTCACTGTAGTTCAGGTAAGCGTAGTTATTATTTGATCTTCTCAATTATTATGTCCTGGTGATTTGCTCGCATTGATAAATAAATATATCTACTTTCTGATGTTACTAGTCCTTTTTGTCCTTTTATTAATACTTTATCTTCCATATTTTTTGCAGCTTCTGATTCATAAATGTTTTATTGCAGTTTGTTGGTGCTTCAATGGGGACTTCAAACCTTAAAATTCCTTCAAAAGATCCTTCAGTTGAAGGCGATAATTCCATCCCTGCTAGAGCATGCTGTGTTGTTGTGGAGTATCTGGCCGGGGGAACTTTAAAGCAATACTTGATAAGAAACAGACGAAAGAAACTTGCTTTTAAGATTGTGATCCAACTTGCTCTGGATCTCTCAAGGGGGTGAGTAATTCTTTTTTCACCTCTGAAGTGAAAAAGTTCATTAGGTAGAGGACATTGATTAATGACTCTTGTCAAATTTGCAGTTTGAGCTATTTACATTCAAAGAAGATCGTGCATCGTGATGTTAAAACTGAGAATATGCTGCTAGACACCCATAGAAACTTAAAGATTGCTGATTTTGGTGTTGCCCGTGTTGAAGCTCAAAATCCAAAGGACATGACGGGTGAAACTGGAACCCTTGGATACATGGCACCAGAGGTGCTCTTTTCTTTGTCAATTCTAGACTAATTTTTCAATTCATTTACGTTGTTGTAAATAAACTACCCTTCTGGTGTGAATGACTTAGATTTCCTTTGTTAAAGTAACTGACCTTTATTCAACTATAATGGAGTTACTCAAATTCCAAACGATGAATAATTTAAGTTCCTTGGATTCCCATGAACAAAGCATAGCATGAAGAGATTGTTTATTTTTATTTTTTATGGAGATCAATGTTTTGAAATCGAATATGCTGGTGTTTGTGTAGGTTCTTGATGGTAAACCGTACAATAGAAAATGTGATGTATACAGCTTTGGAATATGCTTATGGGAAATCTACTGTTGTGACATGCCGTACCCTGATCTTAGCTTTGCTGAAGTCTCATCTGCAGTTGTTCGGCAGGTTGGTATAGTAATGAACGTAATATTCTTTGTTTTAAGCATTGTATGTTAGTGTTCCATCTACCCTAATGCTTTTTACCATTAAATTACACACAATGTTTCTTTTGTGTGTTCTTGTTTCAAAATTGCCATTAGGCAGCAAAACAATTGATTTTGCCAAAACATCACTTACTTTTACATAACTGTGACATTGAATTGTTATTTGATAGCATCATATCTTGAGAAAGATAAATAGTTCTACACTTATCCTGTTTTCATTGTTGTTCCTTGTGGTACTTCCCCCATTCATGCTAAAATTGATGCTTTACATAAAGAGCAAATGTGTTGAGCCTTTTCTCTTTACAAATTCTTTTTTTTGTTCTTTTAAATTTTACATAGCATTATAACTTAAAGATTTTGATTTGATGGCACTTGACAATATTTCATTGGAATCTACCAGAACCTACGACCAGAAATTCCTAGATGCTGCCCAAGCACACTTGCAAGCATAATGCGCAAGTGTTGGGATGCAAACCCAGAAAAGCGGCCTGACATGGATGAGGTGGTGAGGCTGTTAGAGGCAATTGACACAAGCAAAGGAGGAGGCATGATTCCAGAAGATCAGGCCCACGGGTGCTTCTGTTTCAGTGCAGCTCGGGGTCCATAAATCTGAATGCTTGGAGGGCACTTAGAGAGACGATAAGTGATCATAGGCTCTGTTCTTGGGTCTTCAATGGCAACAAAGTTGGCAATTAAAGCTTCAGACAACTGGCAACGGCATATTTCCTACATCTTCTAATTTAAAAGTGAGATGATAGAGTGCATATATACTGGCATAGTGAACATTCTTCATTTGAGTTTCTATAAGAACTTAAAAGATGAGGTTCTGTATGATTTGTTAATATGGGTAACACTGTATTTGAATGATTGAGTATAAATCAAAGGCGAGTGAATCTATTGTTACCGAAGAGTACCTTCAAAAATATGATCCATTGGGATCTTGTATGGTCACATGATTTCATATTTTACTTTTGATATGGGAGATTTTAAAACCGATATTATCCTTAACCACCATTATGCCGACGTACTTGGAGGATGAAAGGCTTTGAGACTACATGGATTGGTTGGATGGTGGGTTGCGTAGGCCATTTTCTCTTTGGTGGTTATTAATGGGAGGCCTAGAGGGAACTCAATGTGGTTAGGCAAGGGAATTCGGCTATCTCCCTTGGTTGAACGCTCTAAGATCAATAAAGACTCCATCAAGATCTTTCGTTTGCAGTTTGCTGACGATGCTCTTTTCTTCTTGGATGGCAAGATGAAGCACAATGTAATGCCCATTCAACCACTTAATAGCTTTTGTTTTATGTGTGATCTCAACATTAATGAGGTAAAATGTCAAATGCCAGAAATTAACTTGTTGAATAGGGTAGGCTGCTTTGGTAGAGGTTGACCTTCAAGGTATCTTGGTTTTCCATTGGTTGGAAATCCCTATCCCAGGAATTTTGGGAGCCAGTAATCTAAAAACTTAGTCATAGGCCTGACGGGTGGAGGAGAGTTGTTCTCTTCAAAGAGGGAAGACTTACACTTCTTAAGGCAGGTTAGTGAGTTGGCTTGGTGAAAGGATAAGGTCAAGCCTGTGGACAATGGAAAGTTGGACATTGGGAACTTATGTTTGAGGAACGCGGGCTTATGTTGTAAGTGGACATGGCATCACTTCATTAAAACCATTTGGCCTCTATCTTGGCAAAACATAGGGAGGTTTGTCTGGTTGCAGTTTTTCTTTTTTCTTTTTTCTTTTTCTTTTTTTTTTTTTTTTTTTGGCTGTGAGAAACGCTCAGATCTTTTTTGGTTATCAAAATGTGTTGCATTTTTTGTATGTTTGATTTGGCCACTTGCAAGCATACATGCACTTTGTTTCATTTCATTGAAAAAAATTTTTAAAAAAAAAAAGAAAAAAAGATTTGAACTTGTATTAATATGACGAAACTCAGATGATATGTTTAACAGCCCATGGCCATTGGCAGCGATTTGACTTGATTTTTGGTATCAGGGAACTTCTAAAAAGTTGGGTCATAGGTTTTCAGATAGTTTACCCATGCCATGAGAGGGTCTGGATCTTAATCAGTGTGGATATTTTTTTTCTATTAAACTACTTTTAGGCCTACTTATTAATTCAATCAAAGGGTTTTACTCTTTAGTTAATACGGAAAAAACCTCTTCAAAAATTTGTTTTGAGCTTTTTTTTTTTTTTTCCTTTTTCAATATTTCTTCTTGGAACCACCTAATCTTTGATATGAGTGTAATTTATTCGCGTTAAAACTCAACTTAGCTCAAATAATGTATGTAAGAAAAAAAAGAATTTAACTTAAACTTGACTACTTCTGAAAGTTCTTCAAACGAATTCAACTTAAACCAGCTCGGGTTGGTCATTGTAGCTAAAATTGCTTGACTTTAAAAAAAAAAAATTAAGAAGATGCTACAAATTTTAAAAGATATTGTTGTAAATATATTGGAATAATTATCAGTCATTATTTAATATTATTTAACTCCTAAATTGTAATAAATTTTATATTCTATCATTTTCATGTAACCCATAGGGCATTTACTTGGTTTTTGTAACCACTATTATGTTTACATAGTATTTATCATCTCATTGTGACCAAGGGCCTATATAAAAGATGCTTACATTGTAAAGGTTGTATTAAGGTTGAAATCCAACTTATTATCAAAAGAATGAAAGCCTTTCCCTATATCTATTATCTCAAGTTTGTCTTTTTTTTTTTTTCTAATAATTTTTTTTTATTTCATAACACCTTATCAGTATTATCACGCTCTTAATGAAAATATCTTGAAGATCAAAGAAACAAAAGCTTCGAAAGTAAAAACTTGAAGGTATGTTTTTAATTTGTGAGATTAATTTTTTATATTATTATTTGATTGATGTGTGTCTTTTGTATATATGTATGATTTAATATAAATTATATATAATGTCAATGCTTAAGAAAGTACATGTTGTAGTTGCATCTTGTATAATCTTCTACATCAAAAATTAAAAATCAAAATGTGACAAATGAATAATTTATTTGATATATAAAAAATTATTTATGCGATATTCTTGATTTTTATAATACAAATAGTAGTACAAGTTTAAATTTATAGTAGGTAAGCCTTGTACTAAGTAAAGTTAAAAATTGAAAGAAACATAAGTTATCACGTTCTAAAAGATTAGTTATTTAAGAAGACCGTGCCTCACCACTCTTTCTTAAAGGTTGTCCTATCGACTTATACAGATGATACTTTTTGGAAAGAAAAATCAAGATGCGAGGATTTAAAAATAAAATATCATTTTTGGTGTCATTGACATGCATATATTATTTCTTATTATAATTTTGTTCAATCGTAAATTATATACATACATACATACATACATACATACATACATACATACATACATACATATATATATATATATATAGGGGTTAAAAGTATAGATATTTAATATTGTGAAAAAGGTAGATATATATCTATCTCATTAATATTATGAATAAAGAATGATTCTTGTGAATATAAGTATTAACTTGCAGATTTTGATGCATGAGCAAAAAAAAA
>JAJIYU010016546.1:0-12095 GCA_030144865.1 Tinospora cordifolia | reverse complement strand
CACACACACACAAACACACATATATATACATATTGAGATACAAATGAATAAATAAATAGTTCTTCAAGACCTCTAAATAATGACTTTATGGTCCACCTTAGACCCACCTAGCTTCACCTTGACAACACTAGATAAATATAATACTTCACCTTCTCAACCTACAGAAAATTACGGCTTATAATTCATACTCAAAAATCAATGCAAGAACAAGATTTAAAAAAAAAAAAAAAAAAAAAAAAATCAAACCTAACAATTGTGTCTTCTATCTTCTAGAGAACAAAATAATGATTTACAAATCATTTTTTTGGCCATAAATGCATCCTTTTTGACAATTATTTGATCCCAAACTCACTAGATGCAAGAAAATTTCAAGTGATGACTTCCTTACCTCTCATCATCAAAAAATTTGCATATATTGCAATAGTATTTTGCCATTGATAGTCCATTGCAGGCAGGGGTTGTGCAAATTGGCCCTATAGCCTGAATCTTCAAGCAGTTCATGCACATCATCTCTGATGTTGCTTTCCTGAATTAATATATAAAATGTCAAAATGGACTCTGAAGCTGAATTGATCTTGAATAATTATAATATTAACGAGTGACAAAACACTACCTATCCATTGAGTGATCACTGACTTTGTCATGACAAAACCGGCACGTGAATAGCTTGTTACAGCAAACTGCAAGAAGTTTGCAGTTTCTTTTATAATGTTCACAACCAAAGACTTGTTTCTCTGGGTCTCTAAATGATGGAGAGCATCCAGCCACATCATCATTGTCCACAGTATCCCCTGTTCTTGCTTCCGGTAACTTCTGCTGAGCAGCTATCCAACGACTGAAGTAACACATCTATTGTTTAGATTACATAAGAGACCAGAAAAATCTCAAATATTAATGGAACATGCTATGGCAGGGACATACCTTGTCATAAGATTTTGAATAAGATATGCTTTTCTCCTCGGGTCAAGAGTTGAGTCTTGTGAGACCTTCCTTATTTCTAATTCAAGCTCATTTTGATTCATACGAAAAATATCCTTCCATCCAGGCTTGAACATTTGATCACTCTGATCCAGGCTTTCCTGGATACTTGTGCCTAAAGAGAAGTAAAAACTGCAAACATTAGTGAGGCATAAAATTAGATAAACCACCAGCTATCACACACCTGAAAATTAGTCCCATCATATAGGCTAATGTGCAAAAGGCAATATAGAGACTAGAGGCTTGTGGCATACCTTGCTGAGAATTACGACTCTCTGCGGTGGCAACTTGTGATGATTCAACAGGAGAATCTTTCCACCATTCATTAAGCCACTCATTGAACATTGTATTTTTGGTTGCTTGCTTCCATGTGTCCATCATTTTGTTCTGCTCATCCTGAGTAAGTGCAGAAGTCACCCATGGTAGCATTGACTGGAGCACCTCTGCACCTGTAGTCCCAATTATTCGACCAACAATTTTATCTTGCTCTTCAACAGAAAAATGTCTCTCAAACAATGGCCACAGCTCAAGCTCCTCTCTAAAAACATGCTGGTCCAATGTGACTCTAATAGACTTGCACATACCTTGAACCTTTGTAGCTAGCTCATTGTACTTACGAACATTATCATCATATCCATCAGAGTCAAAGTTCTTTCCAATTGACTCTTCAAAGGATTTAGTCTTGCATATACTTTCATGAACGTCTGAAAGTTCACTAAGTACAGATGAGATATTTTCAAATAGCTTTTCCTCTTGCTTGTGGTCCAACGTATAAGAGTGGCTTACATTATGAAGTGATTCTTTTGATTCCAATGCTGGGAAAACAATTTCATCCTCAGCATTGCTATGGGCCCTATATAAGCCAAACAACAGGTGGAATCTTCCACAGAACTGCCGAAGGAATGTCTCATCACACCCACAAAGCTTTCCAGATTCCACATCCAGGTACTCCACATCTTTGCGGATGGCCTTGTGAAATTTGAATATGTTGTCAATTGGTCGCTGTGTGGAACTCTCTGAAGAGCTAGAATCTGTTTCCCAGATAAAAAGACTGGAGCTAAGAGAAGGAGCAGAAGGACTGAAGGACAAGGATCGCAAAGACTTCACAGAGGCAAGGGAACTTAATCCTAAGTTATTGCTGTTCACCCCCAATCCAGGAACACAGCAAACCTGACCACTACAAGACACTTTCCCTGTACTTGCAGCATCTAATTGATTATAACCGTTATTATTTTCACA
The DNA here is from genome assembly GCA_030144865.1 of Tinospora cordifolia. Taxonomy (NCBI): domain Eukaryota; kingdom Viridiplantae; phylum Streptophyta; class Magnoliopsida; order Ranunculales; family Menispermaceae; genus Tinospora; species Tinospora cordifolia. Next base: position 9,878 of record JAJIYU010016546.1, on the reverse strand, counting down.
TGACTCTGAGAAGTTTCCACGTTTGACTGGTCTTGTTTCCTCGTCTACTTCAACTGATGATGGTAGATGTTCGATGGACAATGGAGAGGCACAAGCACAGCTTTGTTGACAGCAATCTTCAGCTTCTGTCATCCTTTTTACAGGACAACAGCCAATGGCACTTGAGGACAAACATACATCCTGAGAGCGGCCCTTGCATGCCCAACCAGAGAAAAGAGTGACCAGTGCAATATCAGTAGGTGGAGCTGCATCACATGATCATACTTAGAATGGATCAGGAACAGCTTTAGCATATTGTAGATTATAAAAATGCTAGGTGATCGACAAAGACAGACCTGCTGAATGCATATTTTGAAGAAAAAATCTTGCTTCTTCTTCAGTAAGCAACCCCACCAACCATGGCAAAACACGCTCCACCAATTTCAAAGGCATCAGACATAAGCTCTGATATAGAAGTTCTCGCTGTCTTTTATGGCTAAAATGTTTCCTAACAAGTGGAAGAACCTAAGAGCAATCAATAGTGAGTGACTGTCTTCCAGAATAAGAGATTCTTTCACTTCATCAGAAAATAAAGCTTACCTCAACTTCCTCATTGTGAAAGTGCTTCTGAATAGTGTCCATTATTTCATGAGCATGTGAACATAGCTTTGTATAAAATTCTGCCAACGATGAATTGGCTCCAGCACTTTGAATATCTTCTATCAAGCATCTAAATTTGTTAAATTGTATTTCTTCCTCAGCATGCTCCTGGGCAAAAGACAGTTCCTTGTCCACTGCAGGGAAGATAACCCTGTCCTCAGCAACACTGCAGAGAGTGAACACGAAACACAAGCTTGAAAACATGGCAATTATAATAAATCCATCATCACATGCATAGGAAGGAAAGACAGTTTAGATTTTAATTTCCATAAAATTTCCTTTCCCTGTGGAGGCAGGTCTATACTGCCTACATTTCACAATTACTATTTAATGAACAACCTAAAATTGAAACTAGAGCTCACTTTAGAATAATTACACATTTCATTTTTTTCGTTTCTTTTTCAAGCTTAATTATTCAAGGGGCAAATCAAAGGAATAAATAAATAAATAATACAGAATTAAAAAAAAAAAAAATTTTAAATCAGTGAGCAAAAGATTAATAACATCAGATTCTTTTTTTGTTCATATTTACACAGGATTCTCAACTTGAACGGACCATTTACATCCACACTCCCAAAGTCCAGAAGGTTGCTATGATTGCTACAACTTCATATTTTCATAGTGCTTCCCCAAAATTCTTGTTAGAGCTTCAAACGGAAATGTTAGGCTAGCTTATCCATTACAGATAAAGGGATAAAAAAAATTAAAAAGAAAAGGAAAAGAACAAAGAAAAAAGAAACCTGAAAAGCAAAAATTTAGAGACCATGACTTGCTGCATATGTGGGGGAACATATTCAAAATTCTCTTTCTAAACACAGAATGGCGGATGAGTCCTCTAGCTAATTAAAATTACATCATTTAGCCCTCTGGAAAGGAAACCATCATTTTAGAATCCACATGTCAAAGAGATAAACATGATAATGCAATAGGAATTGCAGAAAAAATGAGATGAACAACTAAAATACCTGTGAAAGATGCAGACCTCTGCAATGAATTGCAATCTCTCATTAAACATTGATATATCTGAAAAATCTCCAGAAAGTTTGATTTTCCTAGCCTCTTCAGCTATATCATTCAACTCTCTCCTTATCGCATTATGCCAGAGCAATATTTCATTTATTGGGCATGATGCAATGGAATCGGTAAAATCAGATTTTGATTCCAAATCTTTCCTTTTCCTTGACAGTGAAGATCTGCATGCACATCCACCTTTCTCAGTTTGTTCAACTAATGTACCATTCCTAGAACCTTTACAGCACTCATATTGCAAACCGCCTTCATAATTTTTATAACTACCAGAGACATGCTTCCCTTCCATCCAGGTAAATATGACCTTCACTTAACAAAGGTTATTGTCAAATATCAAATAATATCTACATAGGGAAATATACCAAAACAACCAACCCTTATATAGTCAAATGACCTCTATAATCTCTGATAGGGAAATTATAAGAAAATATACTGACACAACCAATCCCTCTTTGAATGAAATCTTACCTGTTGAAGAAGCTTTTCTTTTGGAACTATTTTGCGCAAGCAATTGGACATATCACAATGTTCATCAGATGAAATAGAAGAAGAGAGCCAAGGGAGGAACTCTGCCATCATATTAACAGGAATGCTGCATAGAAATTGCCAGACTAAGGATGCCTGCTCCTCAAATGAAAACTTCTCAATAAGCAATGGGAAGACCTGCCAAATTCAAAGACAATCTAGTAAGTTTCAAATCACAAAAATAAACAAACCATCTGTATATGCACAAATACATGTCTACAGTTTATGTGTAAACGGGCATGAAGGAGTCGAAATATATTTTCCTTAGGAGTTAACTAAAGCAATGTATTTAGCTGACAAGTGATGATGTTGCAAATCAACTGAGACTACAACTACACAAATTATCAAAGTTCCTGGTGAGTGTGAAATTAATGCAGCATTTTTCACAAACTTAATTAATGTGCTCAGAGCAATCTTGGCATTTTTTATAAACAGTTAAGACTTAGATAACCAGAGCAAACTGGCTTATAATAGAGGAATGTAAATTGTAGAAAAACTAGAACATTGTAGTAAAAGAGATAAAAAGTCCATAGGGTTCAGAAGTTGGAAGACTCAAGATGTATTACACTGGATGATGCAGAATTCACATGAAATTGAAATTATTCAATAGCTCAAACATACTAAGTGCCAAAGTTAGCCTAAGAAAGCAGACAACAACTTCATGCCACTTGACCCTCATGTTAATCTGGATCATCAATTTACTAATTTGTTTCCTAGGCCAAAAACATTTAATAAAAAAAAAAAAAAAGCTATCCCTTTCAGAAAAAACTGAGAGAAAGTAAGTACAGGAAAGGATCAAAATTTAATAATTTATTCTAAAACTTTGAAAGATTCTAAGGAAGTTATTAAGAACTGAAGGACAGAGAGAATGGAAAAAGGAAGAAAAGAAGTGCTTTCAATGACAGCAATATTTTCAAGCTCTTTTTTTTTTTTTTTTGAGAGGAATCAATACTTGTTATTGATTATGTTTTCAAAATGTTACGTCCAGCCAAAAAAGTATTGGCAAACAAGAGCCTGGGCGAGAGGCCCGCTATATGTTATACATTATGCATACACCCTCACCACACAGAAAACCACTCCAACATGGACAGGCCAATAACAACATTGACTGCAAAAACCCAAGAGCTTGCCTGCAATCGAATTAAACTGAAAATTCAGCAACCTAAGTATATTGAAGTCTGTGTCATGGCTCTTAAAATAAAACACCCATTCCATATTTATCAAGTTCGCTCTGAGAAACACACACATACAAATACAACTAATTACCTGCTCCTCCTCTTTGGACATGTGCTGGCTGACTGATGTTTGAAGAGCTCCAGTGCATGATGCCAATTCTCTTCGAAAGCCTTCATCATTTTGCTTACTTGAGTTCAGCAACTCAAACAATTGATCAAAAAGATCACTTTCCCCTTGGTGCTCAAGAGAGTATGTCCTTGCTACATTCTTGACCCGTATATCAAGAGCAGGAAAGATTACCTGTGATGTCAGAATACAAATAGGTATTTTTTTAGCTTTTTAGAACATACGTATATACACCTCATTACTTATGCCTGGAGTTGTTGCATAGATAATTCTATCCAAAAATTCAATTTATGTTTGCATCTAACTCTTCTACAAAATCAAGTCTATGTTCTTAAACAGTAAGATCACATTCAGACATTTTAAGGAGAAAACGAACAATTGGGATCAAAGTCACACATTTTAACTAGGAAACAATGAACTGGGATCCAGAGTTGACAGTTCTTCAATTCGGCCACTATGAGATTGTATTGAATAATCTGTGCATTATAGAATTTATAAACTCTTGTTATTGGAAAAATGTACAATAATTATCAATTGGTGAAGGCTGACATCTAGGGTATCTCTCTAAAGAATTTTATCCATGCTATATTTTGTTTGCATCTAACGTTTCCAACATTTTCCTAAGAAAATGATCAATTGGGATCTAGAGTTACAACAAATTTGGAGATTGTGATATTATATTGAATAATCAATGCATTTAAAGAATTTACACATAACTCCTGTTTGTGGAAAAATGTATAATAATTTTACCTGGTGAAGACTGAAGAGTGACCCATTGAAAATTAAATATCATGAAAGGAGAAAAACAAAGATTTCAATAGAAACAACCCTCGGTTGGAAAATGGGCATCAAAGTTATTCCCCAAGAACAACGCTCCATGTGATCTAAGATCATCAGAAGCAGACAAGGATGTAGAACAATGCCAAAGATGCTTTGCTTGGCCCTTCAAGTATCTTTAGAACACTTTGGAAACTCCTCAATTCCCTTCATTTGTCCTTTTTCAACTTTCTGACTTGTGAACCTCAAGTCAGGTAATTGGGAAGCCATTCAGTTTTAAGAAGATATACAGTGTCAAGCATATAGCTTTGTCTCTTTTTTTTCCAAGTATATGCAGCTCTTCTTGTCTCCAAGTGGCAAGGTCACATCCCTCATTTATAATTCTAGGAATCATGAAAAGGGAGGGGGAAATGACTAAGAATCTGCATTTTAGTGGAAACCTGTCCGAGAGAGAAAGATAAGCAAAGTAGCGTCCCTGTTAATTATTTTTCCCAATAGTTGTCTTTCTAAGCAACAGCTAGTTGTACTTGGACCATTGACATGTCTAGAAACTTCAACCACATTCTGCCCTCATAATTTTATTTAGAAACCACATGACGCATGTCCTTCTGAGGTCAAAATTTTGCAGTAGTTATTATTATTAACTAAACACTACAAACGTGCTGCAAGACACTTCCCTTCGAGTTTATGTCAACTAAACGGTGTTGTTCATACATTCAAGGAGACAAGAAAGTGAACAATTTGTTTGTGCAGCATCCATTCATAACAAAAGTTTGGAAGAGGTGAAAGGATTGTCTTCAGTACAACACATTTCCAGACATATTAGACTTGTTTTCTTTTGCCACATGAAGCAGTATTTCCAAAAAGGAGAGAGATTATAGAAGAATGCTAAGCTTCGTAATCATGGACCCATTGCATGCAAAAGGAATCCAAGGATGTCTTTTCCAGGAGCTCACTCAAATTGAAATCAGTTTGGGGGTCCTTGCTGGTACTTGCATCTATGAGAGGCTTCAAAGAATGTTGTATCCTGCTTTGGGTGCCTAATCTTTTTTGATGGTATTAATATAAATCTATTCCAAGTTCTAGTTTATTAGATAAATAAGAACAATAATGGCAATAACAATAACATAGAAATTAATTGTGTTAAATATATTTGCACATTTTAAACACAACCAGTCCTAAACTCAATAAAGGAGGATGGTTGTGTACATAACCCACAACCAACAAAAACCATTGTTAAACCAATTATGATATAAATCTAATAATCAAACAATGTAGAAGGTTAGAACATCAACTTAGCCCTTGATCAGGCAAAGTGGAGAAAGAAGATTCATACAACTAGGGCCATGAAGCTAGCAAAAGCTTTTACAAGTTGAGTTCAATTAGTCATTTTACTTATCTTCTTCCCTCCCATTCATTCCTCCTGTCCTATTTCCAAAAGAAGTTATTGTTACCATTTTTCTTCTTCATCTCTTTCTTTAATGATGCAAGTGTACATCAATGAATCTTACTATTTATGAGTACAACCTAAGTCGGCATTATATTAGTAATTAGTGCCATTATAACTATTTTTTGAGAAGATATTTTCCCTTAAAGAAATAGCAGTAAGATTGTTCCTTTCTTTTGAAATGGAAATTTTGGGCAAAAAAACCCTAAGTTTCTTCACTTTGGAAAAGTTTAACAAAAATCCTCTTCGTCAATCAAACTTCTTTGAATTATTTTTAATTTACAAAAGACTGAAGCTTAGAGCAAAGTATAGTTTTCAATCCTTGAATAACAAAGGGTTTGAAAATCCATAATTCAAAAGGCTTAAAAACCATAAACTAAAAAAAGTATGGATTCAAGTACTGAAGAGTTCTTACAAAATATATATATATATATAGAAGGTAGAAAGGAAAACTAGATTAGTTTAAGCTACTTTATTACCACTTACACCACCAAAGACTATCTTTTAAAAATTAAAAAAATACAAAACAGTGCAGAGGTGTCCTACAATCATCCATATCATGCCAGGGGATGATCTCATGGAGAATGCAAGTGCTCAACCAAGGAGTCTCATAGGATATAGGAGGATAATCATGTTTGCAACATGGTACAGTGTGTGGGAAGGAAAAAACGATAGGATGTTTAATGACATTTGTAGGGATGTTATTAGTATATGGGAGAGATCCATTAATCTTTGTTGTACATGGATCTCTACAACTAAACTATGTCGGGGATATAGTTTTGGGAATTGGCTAGATAATTGGTACAATATTATGAAGTACATGTAATGTTGCTCAGATAGCTCGTCTGACAGCATTTCTTTATTAATATATATATATATTCTAGTTTCTTTTCCAAAAAAAAAAAAAAATACAGAACAGTTTTAGGAGTACTACACAACAAACTGAAGGACAACAATGAGAGCCATGAAAACATGAATGTTGGTAGAGAACATGAATGTCTTAAATATAATTGATGGATGTCAACAAACAAATTTGGGAGTCCATGATTCCACTCTAGGGGCTATTTATGAACAAGAATCAACAAATAAGAATCAATAATTTGAAATAATTTAAATTTCATAAATTCATAATTAGAGGACTATTTATGCAAATTCCATGAACAGTTTATATCATGTGTGAAAATCTTACAATTCAATGATTTCACTCCCAATTTTATTCACTAAGCCCAAAGAAAATTAAATTCAAGATTCTAACAACCATATATAGTAAAGATCTTGTCCACAATCGCCTCACATAGAAATTCTACTGGAAACGATTTTTGTTTTCCTTTTTTCATTTATTGGATGTGATTTCTAATGATAAAATGAAAATTCATGCAAAAAATGGAAGTCACAAAGACCTACTTACTCCAAAAGCAAAAGTTGATACCACCATTTATTCTCTAGTTGCTTTGCCACAAAATTATTCCCGAGAATCTTTTAATTGTTTACCAAGAAAGGATGCACACAAGTTTTTTTTTTTTTTAATTTTGTTTTTCTGAAATAATATGTTAAAAAAAATTATGCTAAAACTATCGTCAAATCCTAAACCCCTTCTTCAGAGAAACATGTCTAGCAAGTAGCAGTTGTAGGAATTCCAGCTATGATGAACGCTGAAAGGAGAAGAGAAATGAAGAGAGCAGATTTCCACAACAATGAAAAACAAAGAACAATATATTAGATAGTAAGTGATGGTGACCATAGCCATTTGTTTATCATTATTTAATGCGAGAATTATAAGACCAGAATTACCATTGGTAATGGTTTATGCATTACAAAAGGATTATCGTGCTCCAAGAAAATTGGAAAGTAAATGTAAAGTAAACGAGTGAATTTTGATTAACTAATCATCTTTTCCACACATAAAAACATTCAAGAGATCATCTTCGACCAAGAGGCAATCTGCAATATTCAAGCAAATAAACAACAGAATTGGATTGAGATCGATTTCAGTAGACACCCAAGAAAAAAGGTGACACCAACAGCAGAAATACTCGAACCGTTAATCACCATCTAAAGTCAAACAAAATCCAGCATCTACCGTCATTTCCACATCACAAAAAAGGAAACAAAAACAATAAAATTAAAAAAGAAAAATGCTTCGATCCAATCCCCCATAAACCCGAACAAAAGCACAATCTAGCGAAACCTACGAATCACAATCTTCCCACAAAAAAAGGGGGAAAAAAAAAACACACCTCATCCTCAGCATTACAGTGGTGCTTATAAATCTCTCTCAGAAACCGCGAGCGCTCGAACAACGGCCGAATATCCCCCATCGCGTCCGTAGCAAACGCCAAAGCTGCTCTGTGCAGCCCATCCAGCTCCGACCTGACGGCCTTGTGAAAGAACAGGAATATCAGAATCGGAGATTTCAGCGCAGAGCTCTTCCCGTTCGTCTTCGCCGCCGCCGCCCCAGACGAAGAAGAAGAAGATGCCGACGACGACGCAGTGGGATCCACCGGATGATTGGCCATTAAAGCAACCCCTCCATCTTTGTGTTGTTGAAGCCCCGTCGTCAATGGCGTCGCCATTTCAACTAATTAATCTTTCCCTCAATAAGCCCCAAAAAGAAAAAAAAAACCATACAGATTTCAAAACCCTAAAATCTCTAACTCTGATTCTAACTGTGTTTTATCTTTCTCTTTCGCTTCTTCCTCCGTTTGCTGTTTCTTCGTTTCTCGCACTTCCCGTGCTTTTTGATTTTGATTTATTGTAAACGGGACACACAGAAAGGAGAGAGCGAGCCACGGTACGAGAACTTTCAGCAACATGATAAGGAAATGGTTTTATAGTTGATGCCACGTGGAGGAAATGCCACGCTGTAACGAGAACGACACGTCATCAAGTGTGGCGTCGGGGGATCTGGGGGGCTGACACGGGGACACGCGTATTAGAATACCCGGGGTTGGGCGTCAAGGAGATTCTGTTGTATGTATGAGGGTAATTCGGGCACTCAGTATTTAATACAATCACGCAAAATCTGATTGACACCGTCACCAACGTGCATGGGTTTTAGCGTATTGGGATTAAATTGAACTGGAATTGGTTATCCTCTGTTCAAGGTTATTTATACACTATTTTCATGTATGACTGTTTTTGTATAATTTTTAAAATATTTTCATTTAAAATCAAAAAATTAATTAACCCATTATTTCAAAAATATTTTATTTTTCTATTTTATCTTCCACCCCTCTATTCACCTTTTTCTATTACATAATAATTTTAAAAACTTTAAAGATAAAAAAACTCCAAAAATTTTGTAAATCTAATAAGTAGAGGTACTTTAAAAATAAATAAATAAAACTATATGGTTTTAAGTATTTGAAAGGTGAGGTACAAACGATAATAAGTAGGATATGAATAGAGTTTTTAGATAGAATCCGTTTGAACGGAAAAACTAGAACAACCAAGAACCATTCAAGTTTGTTTTAGTATTGACCTGACTTTGTTACATCACTTGTAGGCTTACAGCTGAATTCATGTACAGATCAATTCTATATTCTAAGTCAAACTAAGAGAATAGCAAGTCAACCTACGCATTCACGCTATAATAGAAAATACTCTTAGTTTCTTCGTCAACCCGAATATTAATTTCTTCGAACTTAGTTAAGAAATATTATATTCCATCATATCTTATAGATGTACATTATCATAAACAAATCTTTAAAAAATATAAATATTTTATTTCAATTGGTAAAAATCCCTTTACACCCATTAAATAATTAAGAAATTTATATTTCAAGGTGTATTTCTTTTTATTTAATAATTATTAATATTATTATAATTATTTGAAAAATATTTTAAATACATAAATGAAGTGTGCATGAGGTTGATGGCGGTGAGAAAATTAGGTCCTCATGAGTCGCTATTAATGTTAAATATTAGATGAGAAATTAAAAGGTTTTTATTACGTGAGAAGGACGGGAAGCGTTTGGTGTTTGTAGGGGAAAAGCACGAAGAGAGCACAAAGAGAGGGTTGTGTGAGGCGTGGCTTGGGCGCTTTGGCACGTGCCTTCCCCATGGTGTCACAGGCTTCTCTTGAGAATCAAGAAATCTGAATTCTCTCCCTTCTTCTTACTTTTCCTTTTTGAGGGACCGGAATAATTGACCTGTAAAA
>JAJIYU010016545.1:0-12095 GCA_030144865.1 Tinospora cordifolia | reverse complement strand
AAAAAAATCCTATCCAATGTTTGTAGAAAAATCACTCTCCCTTCAGCCTTACAATCGCCCATATTAATTTATAAGTGTTGATGATGGCAACTATTATTAATGAGGGAGCTGTGGAGTATGTATATCATTCAATCTATCCTATCTAATATGTATATCATTCAATCTATCCTATCTATATTGTCTCTTTGAATAATCACCTGGTATATTGTTCCATATATCCCATGTAAAATGTGTTAGAAATATGTTAAGGAATAGTCTCACATAAAAATAAAATAAAATAAAATATATATATATATATATTAAAAATAAAAATAAAAAAAACTAAGAAGAAGTTCTTTTTAGATAGAAGAAATGTGGATAGTCTGCCCATTAGGCCCTAGATGAACGAATAAAAGACAATCTGCCTATATCTTTAAATTTTGAATTAAATTAATTATTTTTATTTTCAACCGCTTTTTAACTGTTAAACATCTAATGGCTGTCTTAAAAAAGAACTTCTGTTTCAGTTCTGATTTATTTACTTTTACTTTGATTATTTTTGCATTTAATTTTCATTATTGAGTTTAATCATGTTTAGTGTAAATCTAACAGAATATCATCTCTCTTAATAATCACTTGGTAAGAAAATTCATCTATGTATATTATTCAATCCACCATACATTTATCACATCAGTGCTGTCTCTTGTATTATATTCATAGAAGACTGAAAAACAAGAACATGTTACATAAACTTTCTCATTTGAATGAGACTTGATATATGAACTTTCCCTCATCAACAATGCAGGCAAAGCTCCCGAATAACTTTTGCACTTATTTGAGAAACAAAAAGCTTTCTGCAAAACTTACATTAAGGGACTTCTTTCCTAACTAATGCTTAGTCCCATCACATCACATTCTCAGAAAGAGCTTAATTAGTAAACATGATTATGATATAATCTTCACAAAGTTTCATTTAATTTGGTAGAGGAACATTGGCAAGATCCTCTCTATATGGTACATTTTCTGAACTGTCCGCTGCACCGCCCAAACCCTTTTCGATTTGATTTTGATTTTGGGTGTTGGATGTATCGATGAATGTAACGGCAGTGTCCTTTCGGAACATTAAGTAGATGACAGAAATAATATAGACTGCCATTAGAGGGAATACAATGATGCCAATGAAGACATTAGCTACTTTTGGAAGGCTGTTATGTATTAACCAATCAACAAAGGCTGTGGTCAAGTAATAGATGTTTATCCCAATTATGCCTAATCCCACAAGCCAAGAGAACACTATTATCTGCAAGCATTTGTATGGATAGATATATGTCAAATGAATAAATTTTCATGTGTTCCATGAAGAATTATAGTGCTGTTTCAGAATATGTGAGAAATATAAGAATTAGTACGAGTAGAAAACTCACGTAGATGGAGTTCTTATGAGGACCCATCTTCATGCTGCTGCTACTGAACTTGAGAAGCGGAATTAGAGCGAATGGTAGCTCAAACGATAGTATCATCTGGCAAAAGCATTCGGATTATTTAGATTACACCATATACGCGCATGTGTGCATTTGTGTTTATGTTCATCTCTTAAAAACCGGAAGGCATATAATACCGAAGCAATGATGATGAGCCGGCCAGCTCCCGAAGATCCACCGATGATGGAAACAATGAGACTAGGCGTAATTGCAATGGTTCGGGTCATCAAATTCCTCAGCCATTTCTTCATTTTAAGGTCCAAGAAGCCCTGCCAGGACAAAACAAGCAATCAAAAATAAAAACCTTGACCAGATCAGAAGTACTAGAAGGATATAAAGATGGGCTAAATCTGAACTAAATCTGTTGTAATTTCTTTCAACCTGCATGATATATTGGCCTGCGTAGGTGCCCGTAATTGTAGAGCTCTGTCCTGACGCAAGTAAAGCAATGGCGTAAAAGGTAGAGCTTGATTTCCCCAACACATTCTACAAGTCATTCATAAAAAGCTTTAATTGGGGAAAAAAATACAAGATGAAGATAAGCATTCCAGGCACTGGCTGATAGAATGATCATCCAACCTTAAGAAGAAAAGAGGCTGAATTGAGTGTAAGATCACTGCAATGGTCAGAGTTTTCTTGGGTGAGATTGTCAGCTAAACAAACAGCACCAGAGACCGAGACCACGGCAACATTTATCAAGAACGCGACAAAAAGCGCAAATCCACTTTCAATGAGGAAATATTTACATGCACTCTGGCCAAAAAAATAAATAAATAAATCTTAAGTTTTATTCATAGTTCATGGTATTTCATGTTTTAGAGTTCCATAAAAATAAGTTCATTGGTTGCTTACATTAATTCCATTTACTGAAGGAGGTATCTTCCTAGATAGCACAAGGGCTGAGTGAAGAAACAGGTTATGCCTGTTGAGAAAGAAATAAAATTACATCACAACTAGTAAACAATACAGAATTAGATAATCAAAGTAAGTTTTATAATGAGATCATACGGCATGACTAGTGCACCAAGTAAGGCAATGGCATCACCAGTTGCTCCATGGCCTTTGAGCTTGGGAATGAACATTCCCTTCATCACCTCAGATGCTGGAGGCTTCACGTAACCCAATTCCCCAAAGAAACAAGCAGCCATTACAAACACTAGAATTGCTATTAACAATTCCAGCTTTCTAACCTGCAAAAAAGAAAGTAGCAAATCAAGGAGTATAATTGGGTAATGACAATGAAAGGAGAAGTAGTGATTATTTCCCTTTTTTTTCTGAAGTACATCCTACCAATAACTCTCACGGAGCATTCTAAGCCGTCAGGCCCTTAGGAGTAAGGGCACCAGTGGAGACAAGGTGGGCACATAAGTCCAAACATAGAAGCATGGAAATGGACAAGGTGGGCAGATAAGCAGGGTCCTACTTAGACTAACGAATGTGAAACACTTGGCCCACGAGATCACTGAAAATTCGGGTGGGTTTTCACTAAGAGACGCCCTACTTATGATAAACAAAAACTTGTCGTATTAATACAATAATGAAGAAATAGTCACACTCGTGGAAATTAATACAATATTGAAGTTTGTCTCTTTTGAGCAACGTTCAAAGTAAGTCAGTGGAAAAAGGTTGATAAATGACACAAAAATCTTGATCTGTACTTCCATCATCATAAAAGCAGCAAATCAAGAACTCAGTTTTGACGATTGAGAAGGTCTAAGCATGCTGGGCCAACCAATTTTGACCAATGCAGTGTTGAACTTTGTTTTCACTCTTCATGACTTTTAACCATAATGCATAACGGGTCTGACTTGGTTTCTTCAATACCATCCAAACTAATATCTACAACTCAATTTAAGACTTAATCATTAAAATTATTTAATTTCTTAAAAGGAAACATAGAGAGAAATTTATTAGAGTTTGTTTGGTCTGTGATTCGGATACAGTTTTTTGTATTCGAAATTTTGGAAATGCAGAAAATAAGCTGTTTTCAAATTAGAGAGGTACCAACAGTTTGTTGTACACTAATTTTTTACTTTTTGAGTTGTATTCAAGTTTTCAGATCATTAACCAAACACCAACCTTATATTCCAAGACCTGTTAGATCTAGATCCAGTTTCTCATGTAAAGGTCAATAATACAGATTCCAACAACAGATATATATATATATAATGCAATCGCTATCGCTAATTAGGTGCTGAATTATAAACAAAAGCACCTATCACCATAAACAACTAAAAGAAAGCTAAAAAGTTTATCAACTTGTGGAATCTTGCTTAATGAACTGTCAAGTGAGAGACATGTCATACCTAACACCTAATTGATTAATACTAATATTTAAAGTTATGACACTCAGTAGAGTTAGTCATATCTCGAGACTGTTTCTGCTTTAATTAATTTCTTTTTGTGAAGTAAAGTTACTCCCAAATCCTTTGTCCTAAAAAATTTAAAAAAAAAAAAAAAAATCTACAATCAAGCACGTGCCGAAAGCTCAACATCCAGTGAATCAACTTCTCTCATTTTCTATCACAAGAACTTAAGAAAATTCAAAGATAACTTTTTTGAAAAAAAAAATACACATATTTCTACATCACGCTTTTTTTTTTTTCTTTTCTTCACCTATGCTAATCTACTTTAATTAATTTCTTTTTGTGAACTGAAGGAACTCCCAACTTCTTAAAAAAAAATCTACAGTCACTCACATGCTGAAAGCTCAACATCCAATGAATCAAATCCTCTCATTTTCTATCACAAGAACTTAAGAAAATTCAAAGATACTTTTTTTTGAAGAAAAATATGCACACATATTTCTACTTCACTCTTTTTTTTTTTTCCTTCACCTATGCTAATCTGCTTTAATTAATTTCTTTTTGTGAACTGAAGGAACTCCCAACTCCTTTATCCTTTAAAAATAAATAAATAAATAAATAAATCTACCGGTAATCCATGCTGAAAGCTCCATCCAAGAATCAACTCCTCTCATTTTGTATCACAAGAACTTAAGAAAACTCAAAGATAATTTTTTTGGAAAAAAATAACACACCCATATTTCTACTTCACTCTTTTTTTTCTTTTCTTTTCTTTTCTTCACCTGTGCTAAATTGCATAATTTGTAAGATAATTAGTATACCCATCCTAACAGTGACAGATCTAGGTCCTTTATTTGGAGTGGCCAAGCGAAAATTTACAAGATATTGAGGGAGCGGTTGCCCTATTCCCCCATGGATCCCTCACTGCCCTTTTAACTGTTCTAAACTATTGGAAAGTGTCTTTTTGGGTGCTCCATGCAAAGCCTCAAATGTCCTTTCAAGAAAAGAGAGAAAAGTAGAAAACATTCTTTAAGAACTTAGACCAACAAAAGCGGGCGGTATTGGCATAGGTGCAGCTTCTGACAGCAAAGATGTAGAGTGAAAATTGGTCCACATGAATAGAAATAAAAAAAAAAAAAAATATATATATATATATATATATATATATATATATATAGATATAATAATTGGGGCCACAAACATACATCATAGGCAATAGCTCCTTATTTTCTCAAAAGCCCCAATTGCAATTACAACCATTGAGAAAAACTGAAGCATTAATTCTCGCAAAATGCATGAATTAGATAAGAATTGACCAGGAAAGCAACCATATAAGACAAGGCCACATATCATACATACAAGCATCTTGTTAGATGTGAAGACAAAGTGTTTGATTGATTTTGCAGTCATTATAGAATAAAACTATAGCTAGTGGGCATAGAACATTTATAAGATACAAAAACAAGAATAAGACATCATGAATAGTTGTAATTTTTTTTGTATGTATCAATGTAAATATGTATTAGAAAGTACTGAGCCCAAAAACTAAAAAATATTGCCTGAAAACGGGCAAAACGTAAGTGTGTTTGAGGGCTAAATTTTGATATAAAACATTAAAAAATGGGCGATTAAAAGTAGAAATTAAAACTTACCCCATATCTTTGTAGACCCAGAAGCAAGAGAGTGCTCAAACCAGTGATGAGAACTCCACCCCATACAGGAATGTGAAATAGAATATTCAACGCGAAAGCTGTCCCTATCACTGCACATTACAGAAAAAAAGATCAAAATGGATACCAATTCTTGTATTGGTAGTACCTATATATGTATACGTATAACAAGCTTCACCTACAAAAACAAGTTTACCTTCGGGAATATCGGCAGCAATGACAGCAACCTCGGCAAGCAACCACAAGCAGTATTTCACTAATTTTGGGTACTCAGCTTTACAGAGTTCAGATAAATGCTTGCCTAAGCCAAACCCCAAAAAGAAAAATTAATTCGGGTTATTATAATTAATATATATAAAGGTAACTAAGGTAGTTAATTGGTTGGTTAGGTCATGTAGAATGCCTGTATTATACAAAAATAAACAGCATAAAGCAAATTGGACATGCCTTTTTAGCGCATCAATAAAGATATATATCAATCTTGAACCAAGATTTTGAAAAATAAAGAAGTAAAACTTATGACTATTGAGTGGATAACATTTAATGGGAATTTGGGAGTTGTGCATCATGTTAAATGGAATTGAATGGTGATGAAGGCCTCAAAGACCGGCTCTGTGTCCTATACATGTATATGTACCAAATCCCAATGACGACGCAAATGATATTGGATTCCAAGTACAATTTGAGATCAAATTAAAAAGTACATAAAAAATAAAAAAATAAAAACTAAAGATTTGATTTTGTTTGTCTCTCACCGGTTGTAACTCCTAAATTTGCAGCTAACGATTGAATTATCAGAGCAAATATCAGCCCTATCAGAATCACCCACAACAGCTGTAAACAAGGAAAAGAAAAAAAAAGTTTGGAGCTCCAAATAATCATCTTGTGGTAAGAAAATTATCAAAAAGAAAAAAGAGAAAAGAAAAAAAAAAGGGTTTTATCTTCTGATCTCTTATTCTCTCTTTTTTGGAATTACCTCATATCCATGATTAGCTCCAGCCTGTAGATCAGTTTCCACTGCATCATATGATCCATTAAGAAAATTAGAGAAGACAGACGATTAAAGGTGTGATTGAAAGAACTGAAAAGAAAGAGACTTAACAGTTTCCAGGGTCGAGATACGCCAAGGAGACAAGAAAACCAGGGCCAACATAAGATAGAAACTTTCTCCAACCAGGTTGCTGTGTAAATCAAAAACAAGTACGAAAACCCAGGACCCATTTCAGACGGACAAGATATAAACAGAAAGTACAATATCAATAGATATTATACGTTTACATTAACAGAAACACACTTGTGTAGAAACAGATACACATACTTGATTATTGGGATCATCTTGACGAAGATGTTTCTTGTCGTTCTCATCAACATTAAGAGAAGCAATACGATTACTCCCTCCAGCCCATGTTGGCGGGTCTCTTCCAATTGCTGCTTGATCTTGTTGCTGTAAACTGCCCATTTCTTTCTTCTTCGCAATCTACGTATCCGGTATCTAATACCCTCCTCGATTCTCTGTCCCTATATTTATAGATTGCAGTGCTTTGAAGTGTGAACACCCAAATGCTCAAAGCATCAAAACGTCATTAATATGTATAGCTGTTCTGCCTTCTTCTTACTCTCAGAGTATCCTTCCAAACTCTATAATATATACAAGGGTGGCCTCAAAAATAAATTAAAAAAAAACAAAATTATATATTATAAGAGCAGAAGGGATTCATGGGCCATCGTGTTGACCTTTGAATAGGCTGTTTTATGATCAGAAGCACTTAAGTTATAGTTGGGGTCAGAGTACTTTCAAACCATTTTATATTATAAATTTTATTATAAACATAATAGTTTTTTTTTTCTTTTTTTAGTGAAGAATAGGAAATTTTTTGCAAATGGCATTGCCCATGCCACGTTCTTAGGAAAATATAAACGCTTTGTTGCCACTTGCGGGATACAGAGCAGTTGGCCTGGTCATGCTTCATGCCGGGCTTCTAACATTTGGTGGCTTTTCATATCACTTGCTACTTTTCAGCTCCACTATCTACTCTCTAGCTTGCATGATTTTATGATCGACGGTCTGGACTCTACCTTCACACCACTAAAATGCCACGTGTTTAAAAACCCACTTTAGCGTGTTACTTAAAATAGGTAACGCGGGGTGCACATGATCAATCGAAAATAAAAAATTTGGGATTTTGATGAGAACGGAGAGAGAGAGAGAGAGAGAGAGAGATTATAGGGATTTCGAAACTGATAGTAGAAGTGAGGAGATCCTCTCGCTCGACATTTTTCGTACGTTACGACGAATGGAACGTACCGGCCCCTTCTTGGCCACCCGCCGGGGTGCGCTAAAATGAGTTGAAAAAGATCACTGAGGAGAATCTCCATCCAAGCCCATATGGTAAAGTTAAGTTATATAATGAAGTAATTAATAAGGACAAATTTACATTATAATTATCAACATTATATATGTTAATTATTTATAAGGTACTAAAGTTAATATTAATTTTCATTTAAATTTAAAAAAAAAAATTAAAGTACTTATAAAGTGATATAACGTGACCTACATTTTCTATCAAAATAGTTTTAAAGACTCGATAGTTATTAAGTTTTGGTTCGGTCAATCAAGTTTTCAGAAGCAAAACAAGTAATTAAATCTAAATTTTATGATTGTGTATTTTAGAACTCAATTCAATTCAAAACCTATTTAATGAAACCAAAAGCAATAGAAATATTCAGTTTGAATTTGATGAACACCTTAATTATAATAAAAAATTAAAATTAAAAATAAACAAAGAATTGTAACTATTAACTGAAAAAAAAATGTCATTTAAGATAGTTAGACATTGGGTCCACAAAAAAAAAAAAAAAAAAAAAAAAAAAAAAAAAAAAAACCAAAAATTTTTAAAAAAATTTTTATTTTAAGATGTTATGTTAGACCACCATGGAAGATGTCAAATCATCAAACTAAGTTCTTTAAATAAAAATAAATTTACAGTTTATATATATATATATATATATATATATATATATATAGCATCTCATCCATGTATATGCAATGTGATTGAATTGAAAATTAATTTTTTGAGTTGATTGTCTTCTGCCAATTTTCCTTTCATGTCACTTTCCTTCATTTTAATTCCACGACCATTTTCTTTGAAATGCAATCTATTTGTTTGAGAAGCCAACACCATGTGAATTTTTTTTTATACTATTATTTTGTTGATTGAAGTTATGACTAACCATTTTTCTCATAAAATGTCTAAATTAGGTAAAATGTAATAGTTTGAAATAATGAATATCTTATTAAAACTAATAAATAGTGATAATGGTTATTATTAAAACAATAAAATTAATTTTGATGATAAAAGAATAAAAAAGTCATTGTTTAAAAGTAAAATAAATATTTCAATAAAGCAGAAAATTCTTGGTTAGTAGATTTATATATTTTTATTAAATTTTTTAATAAAATGTCATTTTTAATTAAACTTGCTGACATTAATGAAATAATATAATGGGAGCTATTTTCTTTTTGGACCACTGTGAATTTTTTAAAAAAATATATATCATTTTAGTCCTTTAGGAAGAAATAAAAATTTTCTATGATAAATTGTTCATCACTATTCTGAAAATATGAATACCACCTATTTCAATGAAAAGCACTTTTTCCCTTGTTTGGTGCCAACTGTGTTTTTAAGGCTTATTTCGGCTACTAAAAATGTTTAAATAGTAAAACAAACATTAAAAATGCTATTACAATCTTTAATTTTATTACTATAACAGGAATATTAAATTTTTTAAAAAATAATATCCTTGTATCTCCATTCTCATTCTCTCAATCACTATACTAGACGCCTCTTATGGTACAAAAGAGAAATGAGACAGCGAGGAGGATAATTTGAGGAGTGAAAATTATTTTTATTCAATCTTGTCAATTAGCAAAGACATAGCGTTGGGACTATAATTAAACCAATGTTATGATATCTTACATGTTAAACGGGCTCTTGTTTATAAAAAATAATTTGAGATATTATACAATTTATATGTAAGACATTTTAAAAAGCTTAACTGTTGGTATCTACAACATAGATAAAAACAGTCTACACTAGACATTTATTTACCAATGGAGGTTGGATTGACTGAACTGAACTTAATACCTTTTAACCATAAATTTTGTGTTCAAGTTCAAGGTATGGAAAAAAAAAATCACGGTGAGAAAGTTCTCCCATTTAAGGTCCTGTAGTAACTCGACCAATAATTCGTCTTAAGGTGCACGTAAAATAATCTTGAAACATAATGTAACACTCTATATTTTAATTATTACTCTATTTCATATATGTAATATCACTTAGATGGATATAATTTTATGTTAAAACTAGTTGAAAATTTTGGAAACAATGGTTATGAGAGCTATTAATTATGTATTATAGATTCATGGTTTATGAAAGTTGCGCTTCAAAATATTTATTTGTGGAACCATTAGAGAATGAATTATCTAACAGGTGACATTTTTTTATGAATCCAAATTTTTTACAAGGTTTCATCAAAATTCTTTTGGTGAATTTTGAAGAATATAGATATTGAGAAGCTGACATAGTATTATATAAGTAGATATAGCGAGTATAATATTATGTGTTAGTCATGACGTCACTTTTACAGAGTGGGTTAGCACATATGTTGTAAAAAAATTAATATATATATATATATATTTATTGGCACTGATACAAAATTATTTATAAGCAATAATGATTTAATAATGGTTACCGATTAACCGTTGTTAATTAACAATTAATAGCAAAGGTTTTCACTAATCTATTGATATCCTAATTATCAAAATTATCCTTTAACTCCTCTTTCAATTTCTCAATCTTGATCTTGGTCTCACTAATTGCTCTCACTCTCTTGCGCTCCTTTTTTCTCATGTAGGGGTGCTCATCAATCCAAATACTTGACCAACTCAAACCTTTTGAATTGGTTTGAATCAAGTTATAATAGTTACTTAAGCTGGATTAGGTCTTAAAATGCTTAAATTAAAGAATTTGAGTTGGGTTGCAGGTTGGACACTTAAAAGCCTAAACGTAACTAACCCACTTCGATCTAACTCCTTCTTCTTCTTTTTTAATTATAAATAATTTCAATAGCAAATGAAATAAAGTCTTGAAAAAATTTTGCTATATACAAATGATGAACATACAAGTGACTATTTAAATTGATATAATTATTTATTTTAAATTAAATCTTATTTTTGTGTAAGTATACTCACAAAATTATGTATTTCGCACCATAAGAATTTAAACTTTAAAGAAGATATTATTAAGTTTTAGTAATGTTAAATTTTATGTAAATCAACGTAATAAGAGGATTTTATAATCTTATTATTTTGTATATTCGTGGGTCGATTATAAATCATAATTAAAAAAAATAAATATAAAAGAAAGTTTTAACTTAATTATTTTTTCAAAGAGAGCACGAAAATATAGTTAGAAAGTATTTAGTTAGAGACAACCCAATAAATCATCCCAACAAAAACCGAACATGAGGTGTTTGGATAGGGTAGGGTTTAAAGATAGATTAGGTTGGGTTGGGCTCTTATTTTGTCAACTCAAACTACTTAGGTTGGATTGCGAGTTTGTTGTTATCCGAAGGTGGTCCTAAGTTTTTGGGGACTTATGACAAAATGATAATTTGGAACCCTTAAAAAATAGAAATAATTGGAGATTGAGTTTGTAAAGTTAAGTAATATTGATAAAAAATAGCATATTTCTAAACGTCGAGAAAATCGACCGATTTTCATGGGAGAAAAGGAAATTTTTTTTCTAAATTGAAGAAAAGTGCATTATTTCTTGTAATATTTTTTAGTATTTTTTAATTTATATATATAGTCAAGTATACAATACATCTAGAAGGTGATAAAATATATCAGAACTTCTACAAGACACATTGGTGGAGAGGCACGAAAAGAGATATAATCATATATGTCTCTAAATGTCTAACCTATCAGCAAATAAAAGCAACACATAAAATGTGTGTGACCAAGTATGTCTCTAAGTGTCTCTAAATGTCTTTTTTTGTGTTCCCCTCATTTTTTGTTTTATTTTTCTTTCTAATTAGTAATTCAACTGTTTCAACTTATTGCATTGAATTAATCTTTTGGTTTCTATATCATTTTTTTTTAATAAAAGAAACTCTCATTGCTATTCATATACAACATCTTCTAAAAGTTTCACAGTTTATGAATGTTTGGACAATCTTAGTAATAAGGGTAGCATGGGTTTGGTTTGAATTGATTTAAACGTCAAATCGAAAACTAAACCAATAGGTGTCACTTTGGATTTTTTAAATCAAAAGAACCAATTTGCCCTTCAAATCAAACCGAACCGAATCAAAATTATTTGGTTTAATTGAGTTCAGATTGATTGGTTTAAATGTCAAAGTTATAAATAATATATAATCAAATAATGAAATAATGATACAAACATTTTATTGTAATCAATGTCAATACCTAATAAAATGTGTTCTTTATTATGTTAAAAAATTACTAATATATCTTTATAATGTATAATAAGTTCGATTTAGTTTAATGTCAATTTTTCATATTGCAATTTATAAACTGAACCGAATCGATCGGTTTTCGTAAACCTTGAACCAAACTCAAATCGAACCATACATTC
>JAJIYU010016544.1:0-12121 GCA_030144865.1 Tinospora cordifolia | reverse complement strand
CCTTAAATTTCATAATTAATTCTACTAAACCTTAATTTTCATTTAATTATCAAATTAAGGTCTTATTTGCTTAATTTTTCTATATCTCTAATATATTTTATTTTTCATGTGTCAATCTACAATTTGCACCCAAAATTTTATTAAAATCTTTAAAATTAATTTACAAAATTCTGGGGTATTACAGTATAATCTTCTGAGTCAACTTTGTGAGTGGAGCAGCTAATTTAGAAAATCTCTCTACAAACTTTCTATAATAGCTTGCTAGACCCAGAAAACTACGAATCTCGGTGATTGTAGTTGGTCTTGGTCAATTGATAATAGTCTCAACCTTAGCAGAATCAACTAAAATACCCTTTACACTTACTACATGACCCAAGAACTTATCTTCATCTAGCCAAAACTCACATTTGCTAAATTTAGCATACAATCTATATTCCCTTAAAGTCTTCAAAGTGATATGGAGATGCTGCTCATGATCTTCTCGAGTCTTGGAATATATGAGGATATCATCAATAAACACAATAATGAACTGATCAAGATATGGCTTAAATACCCTTTGCATTAAATCCATAAACATAGCAAGAGCATAAGTTAATCCAAAAGGCATCACAAGAAATTCATAATGACCATATCTTGTTCTGAAAGCAGTCTTTGGTACATCTTCTTCTCGAACCCTTAACTGATGATACTCAGATCTCAAATCAATCTTAGAAAAGAACTTAGCACCATTCAACTGATCAAATAAATCATCAATGCGGGGCAAAGGATATTTATTCTTTATAGTCACCTTATTCAGTTGACGATAATCAACGCACAACTGTAAGCTTCCCTCCTTCTTCTTTACAAACAATACAGGTGCGCCCCAAGGTAACATATTTGAGTTAATAAACCCTTTAGTCATCAGCTCATCTAGTTGCACTTTAAGTTTTTGCAACTCTTTTGATGTCATTCAGTATGGAGGAATGGAAATAGGCTTAGTATTAGGCATCAATTCAATAATAAAGTCTATCTCCCGTTTAGGTGGTAATCCCGACAAATCATCTAGAAACACGTCGGGATACTCACAAACTACAGGGATATCAACTAACTGGATGCCTTTTTCCTTTTCCACCATTGAACACATACCAACCAACAATCTTACTTCTTCATCAGTAGCCATCTGACCTCGAGTAGGAAGTTGTGAAGATTTCATACCCTTATACACAAATGAGGGTTGATCGGGTATCAAAAAGACTACTCTTTTAGAAAAATAGTCAACACATGCATGATAGGCCGCCAACCAATCCATACTTAGAATAGCATCAAATTCTAGAAATTCTAAAACTCTAAGACACACAATAATTTCATGATTATCATATTCTACCACACAATTTTCACACACCATATTTGGATATATTCTCTCCCCAGCTGTTGTGCCCAAAATCAGAGGTGTGCTAGTCCTAACAGGTGATAAATGCAGTCTATCTACCATATGACCAGCAATAAAGGATAAAGTCGATCCAGCATCTATCAAAACATACATAGGAGTGTCACAAATATCGATAATACCTTCAATGAGTTGTTTACTAGAGTCAGGATCAAGCTCTGTTATTGTTCTAGGCTGCTCACGTATCCCTGTAGTAATTCAACTTCCCTCGACAGTAGAAGATCTCTGGGGTGCAGATTGTGGACACTGAAAACTCTATGTCCTAGCATCCCACACCTAAAGCAAACAAATGGTGGTCTACCCGATCCAGAAATAGAAGATGCAACTTGAGACCCTGTACCTCCTACTTCCATATAAGGTCTACTCCCAGTCTGTTGTTGTGATCTCATTGGCCGTGGTACACCTCTTCCTGCCATATGTGATCTTGGTGGTGGTGTTGGCCCTAGCCTTCTCTTCTGATAATATGGCCTCCCTACCATAGCTGGACTCATCTGGCTTACTGGTGCATTCTGCGTGGTAGATAATGTCACTGTCATCCTTGTAGCAGCAGCTCTCCTCATCCTAGTATTACTTTGGGCAGTCTCAAAATCCCCAGCTTGTCTGGTTGCTTGCTCGTAAGTCTGTACCCCTGCTAACGCTAACCCCTCACGAATGTGATCACAATACCCATCTCTAATCCGTTGCATCTGGAACTTGTCTGTAGCTACCATTTCAAGAGCAAATAAAGCTAATCGATTGAATTCTTGCACATACTCCCTCACTGTCATACTTCCCTGAGTGAGATGCATGAATTCATTTCTTTTCTTGTCCTTCTCACACCTAGGATAGAATTCTTCATGAAATAACTCTTTGAACTTAGTCCATGACTTAACCTCCACACCTCTAGTAGCCACCTGTCTCCACCAATCATCTGCTTTGTCAACCAACTTGAATCTAGCCAGTTTCACCTTTTCTGCATCTGAAGCTTGCATGTCCTCAAAGACAAATTCCATCTTATTCATCCACCTTTCTACATTTTCAAGATCAAGCCCTCCTGAAAACTCAATAGGACCCCTATGCTTGAAGGCCTTCATTACTTTCTCATACCTATCTTTCTCAGCATTAAGATCCACAGGTGTTGTCTGCCTAGACTGGAACAGGATCAACAACTAGTTTAGTTCTATCTCTCACAAGACCACTAACACTACTCTGCTTCCCTTCCGCTGGCACATTCTGTGGAACTAATCTGTTACCCTACATCTATGCCAATAGAGTAGTAGCAGTGTCTGTTGCTGTTGCTGTGAGGCAAGTATAGCTTTTAGTGTTTGATTCAACTTTTCATTAGGATCCATGGCTGATCTTGCTTGTTTTTCCCTTCAACACTAAAATTTACAAGCAAATAAAATTTCAACAAGATCAAATTCATGGTACTTGTTAACCTGAAATAACGATCAATATAAATACTCCTATAAGCAAACATAATATCATATAAGACTTTTATCTTTTAAAGCTTTTAAAATTTCAGGCTCTGATACCAATATTGTCGCAACCCACTTCGTAAAAGTGAGATCACGACCGACACATAATACCATATATGCTATATCTACATATATAATACTATGTCAGCCTCTTACACTCAATGCTACTCAATATCCATCTAGAAATTTCGACAGAGTCTCCCCTAAAATTTTGACTTATTACAATAAATTCATCACCTAATAAGCACATTATCAATCCACAATTCACAACAAATAATATTAAACTACATGCTGTCATCAATCATAACTCATAGTTCATAATTTACAAAGTTCCACTCTTAACTAGTATAAACAGATTCAAATCCCTCTAATGATATTACATATTTAGTCATAATTAGAATTATATAAAAATACAACCCACAAAATAATTAAACCTATGCACACAACAGTGACTGAAAAATCGATAATCCTTTTTGTGTTGGTTTTTTCCCCTTCTTATATGTTCTTGAAATGTTAAAGATAATAGGTGAGCGACAACATGCCCAGTAAATAATCTTAATCTATGGCATTTAGATGCATTTAAATAATTATACAGAAAATCAAATTAGATAAAACATTTAAATTTATCACGCACATTTAAGCTATACATACATGCATTCAACATAGTGATCATGCTATTTTCAATGTCTCATTTAATAAAACACATGCACATCCACATCTTTTAGAAGCAGAGTCAGTCTAACTTCTTGTCTGGCCTGGACAATAGTAGACTATACCTCTAATTATCACCCACTCCACAACCATTTCGAGGATTATCACATAAAGAAAGGTTGATATTTTTCATGGTTCAATCCCACATGGATTATCACATAAGAAGTTGTATTCTCCATGGCTCAGTCCATCGAAATGATACCGTATTTTAGATATGCTCTTGCAAATCCAAAACATGTTGCCATGTAAATAGAATTTCAAACCAAATGCAAAGATGTCAATACAAATAGCATGCTTACATTCAAATCAATTTCATATCTACAATGTCATATAAATAACCAAAATAAAGAAATACTCACAGAATACCAACAATTAATCTCGTTGGGCACGTATCTCACTTCCTGGTATGTTAATCAGCCACTTCCAAATTTACTGTAAGATTCATTAATATATAATCCATCAACTCACATATAATATATATGTCTATCTGCATCAGTTCTTATTTCATAAAAATCAAGGGTTTTGACATGATATCACTATTCACATAATACCAGAAATAATTATTATTCACCAAAATTATTGTCCAACCAATTTTCAATATCCACTCCCAAAAATATAGGTTCCAATGCACTGAAATCAATCTATTACAAAAACAATTCAAATCCACAATCACAATTAATTTATTTTTATAACGGATTTCTAACGTATTTATTTTTTGTATTTAATCATATACGGGTATTAGACAATACATATGACTACGCATTAGCTCGAATATTCTCAATAACCTTTAAAATTAATTTTTTTGCTCAAAAACCATATTTTTATAGCAGAAAATAAAATAAATAAGCTTCTCAAATCATATTTTTCTTTAATTTTTCAAATTTTCAAAAATAATCTCATTAATCAATCGTTCACCAAAAATCCATTTGATATCCAAAATTCACAAATTTGGTATCGATTGATACGTATTTTCATTCTCTATATTTTTATAAGTTTCAATCAAAATTATATTTGGGTTTAACATACCCAAAAGCCTATCCAAAGGTTATAAAACTTTGGGTATTTGTTTTAAAATCTACATGACAAACTAACACAATCTAACCACATATCTGGGATCTACTCATCACCAGGAGTGTTTTGGTATAATTTTTACTAAGTTCTACTCACTGTGGGAAAATGTTCAATTTTTTGGGTACAGCTATAAAACATCATCTACAGTAAAAATTACACTCCTAAGATTGTAGTACAAGGCTTACTTAACGTTTTTGTAACTAGAATTTGAAAATTAACTTACCTGCACGACGAATCCGGCAAGAAAATCGGATTTCTCCCATGGGTTTCCCTTCCGTTCTCGTTCCTGCACTCTCTAGAGTCGCAAATTTATAAGAGGAAATGAAGGGAGGCAATAAGAAGCTGAAGAACCGACCCATGATTTATTAGTTCATATATACCTTTGTCATTTTACCAACCTGCCTACAATCACATGCTCACAAAGTTTATTTTACACCAACCGTCCCACTAATCTTTATAAATACAAATCATACCATCATAATTTCTCATCTATATTATTTCTCCAATTTGAACTTTTCATGCATTGTATACCTATGTAGTATATTTTAATTTTGATTTGGAACCCAACATCTCATTTCATTATATTATATTATATATATATATATATATATACACCCCAATTATTATTATTTTTTAATTCAATAATTTTTTTTCAATATCTAATTTAATTTAAATTAATTTATACACGCAACCTATACTTTTAATATATGTGTAAAATTAACATGTACATACATATGTCATTTGTACAAATACATATATTTATATTCATTTATTTCTATTTAAATTAATTTACGTGTCTAATTAAAAAACGGAGTGTTACATGCTGAGTCTAGCACCCAAACATCTTTGTCATCATTTGAGGTACTTGATACAGATCCTTGTGGATTTGATGAATGAGGATTTTTTCCCTTTACCATCCCCACTCTTCTTATTGAGCCAACACTCCTTTTTGATGTGCCCCCTTTTGCCATAATTGTAGCACTTCATGTTTTTACTTGCTTTTAACATTGATCTATTTTGACTCGCACTGGAAGAGCACTCTACTGATCTACCTCTCATTACAAACAAAGCCTTATCTTGCTTTGATGTTACTAATCTATCTTTCTTGTTCTTGCACCCACTTTCTTCTTCAAGAACCACAATAGCTCCTAAGTAAAAACCCAAAGTAATAACATTGTTGGTGAGGTTTATGACGAGTTGATCATATGAGTCAGGTAAATTTTGAAGCAGTATCTCTGCACATTCAAGCTCCTCTATTTTGTGATCTAACATACTAAGTTGAGAAAATAGAGTATTTAGGGTGTTGATATGGTTAGTAGCTAACATAGATTCTGCCATTTGAAGAGTGTATAATCTTTTTTTTTGGAAGATATTGTTGTATAATGACTTGGCTTCATATAAATTGATGAGCCTGTCCCAAATTTCTTTGGCTGTCCTTTTCTCTTCTATACTTGACAAGATATTATCTGTTAATGTTGAATGCAAATTTGACATCGCATCAACATCTATCTTATCATCTGTGATCTCTGCTGGTCTACCTTCAATTGCTTCTAAGCAATCTTTTTTGTATAGAAGTGTCTTAATCTTAAGTTTTCGTAATGAGAAGTTAGTCTCATCAAACTTCTCTATCTTGATTTCTTTGTCATATTGAGTATTGCGTTGGTTCACACTAGTTTATGTAAAGGGCACCTGAATCAACAAAAACCTCAAGAAAGTTTTTCTAATGTGGAAGATTAGACAAAGCTCCAACCACAGAGCATACTAGGACTTTTAAGAGATTGGCTCTAATACCATTTGTAAGGAATGAAAGGTGTGTGCAATATTACACAACTAAAGAACAAAATGAGAAAACTAAAAAAGTATAGGAGACACAAAGATTTAATGTGGTAAAACCCTCAACATGAGGGAAACATCTACAGGCAAAATGCAAAAAAATCATTATGAAAAACAAATTACAACCCAATTTCTATACTCAAGAAGAGAATAAAGAAACTCTCTCTCTTGAACTAGAAGAGAACCATGAAGAAGATGAAGAAAAAAATGAGATAGGATGATTTGAGAGGAAGAGAATGGTAGTATTTATAAGCACCATCCGACAACTTGCATCATGTCTTGTCACATCACTCTGTATTTTATGAAATTACTTTTCAACTAACCACGAATTGTCACTATTCTCATGGATAGTCACTATTCTCTTCAACCATCTTTTCATAACTTTTACAAGCAACCATCGTATTAAATAGTCAATTCATTGTTTCTTCAAATATCATCATCATAATGTTTTATCACTTTTCTTTTTCATGAATAACGAAAATGGAAAGATGGAAAGCAACAGAAAAGTGCAAGAAATAAATCAATAGACATAACTAGTGGATTGAATTTCCAAAATCCTTCCTACACTACTAGTTAGTCTTTCTAGCTAGTTTAAGTTTTCCAAACTTCATTAAACTTAATTTAACTTATTAATGCAAATCGAAATATTACAATTCAATTGATTCAACTTACTAGTATGAATTGCACACCTCTCCTCAAGAGCCTTCCAAATTGACTAACAAGCCAATTTCAAATACAAAGATAGTTCATAAATTAATTATGGAGAGTATTCTTATAAGTATACCTCACAATAGGTTTTAAAAAACAATATAAAACATATTAAAAATAAATTATATTTTTAAAAATAATAAAAAATTATATTGTTAATAAATTAATAAATACATTAATTTTAATTTTATTTACTTATAATTTGTCTCTTAAGTGATCCATAATTTTGTTAAACATGTCATTTTTTATTTTATTAGGGTAGCTTGTTTATAACTCAAATTTAATTGCGTCTAATCAAATTTGACTAGCTTTGACCCAAACCTATTTATACAAAACTCAAACTCGTTTATTTCGTGTCGTGCTCGGATTGGGTTATAGTGTTACGTCACAAATGGTCACTCCTAATCGATATAGATAGAGAAAGTGAAACCTCATTAAGAGTCAAAAGAGAAACGGAGAGGGAAAACGATGAGAGATAGCATATTAACTATTGGTAGAGATGGTTTAGGTGGGTATTTTAGGTATTTTAAAATGTTTATTGCAGTATAATTAACACAAAATTAATTAAAATAAAATTTTACTAGCAATTGGGATACAATTATAACTTGTGTGAGCTCCATTAATTGACACTCTACAATATTGATGTCAACAAGCACCAAACTAAAACAAACGAGTAAAAAATTGATAATTTTCGGTTTCTAGTTCTTCACATCTACTTAATCCAAAGATGGCGAGCAGCTACACAATAGTATACGTCAATATTATTGTACTTCACGCAGTTGCTTTCTAGCCTATCTTTCCTTCAATCGAGACAAGCCTTTTCATGGGATGACTCTCTACCGCATTGAGATTTGACTCTTAATCATTGAGATTTGACTTTCTACCTCAATTGTGATCATCGCGTGAATTTTCACAACCCATTTATTTTCTTTTCCTAATCTTTTCTACCTTGCATCCTCCATTTCTAGCACAATTCTTCCTTATCCTCCTTAATTCTTGAATGACTCATTCATTCAACTAGTTTGTGTCCTAAGCTTTTCAAACGAAATTTGAAGATCATCATATCATTTCTTCCAGGGCTATTTATGCAATTTTTCCAAATTAGAATCACTTCATATTGCAATGGAGAAACAAAGAATAATTGAGAATTCACAAGCATTTGATTAAGAATGTAGGATGGGCTTTATACATTGTGTTGTTGCTTCAAGGGGTGTTTTGTGTAGTTCTTCCATAAGAAAAATTAAATAACTTGAGAAACTATATGTAAGAATGAAATTGGTTGTTGATCAAATGAAATTATATTCATTAAGTTTTTTTTTTTTTACTATCAAAAAGATTAAAAAAATAAAACCATCTTATTTGATTCGTTCTTATAGTCATGAGATGATAATCTTAGGGTGATCCCTTTGTCAACAAATGCTCTTATTACAATCGTAGTCTTTGAAAGACGAGAACTAACTATGTAGATATACATTGAAAATTCAAGTATTGTATACATCATTAGTTTAATCTTTTATAGGAACTACCCATAATAACAAACATGCAAAATAGATATCACATTTACCTCAAAGTTATTTATTACCTTAATATATGTGTTTTGTTCTATTGAGTGTTTGATTTATATTAGATTATTCAATTTAGTGATAGATAGTTCATGTAATAATCTAGTGATAGACAGTTTATGTATTTCTTTTTGTTGTTGGCATCTTAAGTATTAATGCGTTGCATAAATTTTCCCTCTCTTTTTTTAACTCAGATTTTTTTACGTTGTTCAGTTAAATGTTTCATTTTTGTCTGGACTTTACTTAAACAATTTATCTTTATGATTTTTTTAAAATAAATATTTCCTTAAAATTACATTTTTTTAAGAAAAATAATCGTAGCACGATTTTATTAACATAAGATATATAACAAGTCTTACTTTCTTAAAAGAAAAACAAAACCTCTTAGGTCTTGTCATTATGATAAGTTTATATATGGGCATCCACACACCCAATAGCACAAGTTAAGGTTAATCAAACTTGGAAGCCCATATAATGTTGGAAAAAATGGACGACTGATAAAGATTTTTAAAAAAAATGTCAAAACGACAACTATAAATTTAGCAGAATAATTGTTATCGTTTGAGGCTAAAGGATTGCTCTATCTTCATAAAATAATGGTGTCCTGCTTAAATGTTCATGATATATAATACTTATCTTTCACGATACAACAATCTTGTTCTAAGTGATTACAACACTTCAGATCATTATAATTGTTGAACCAAAGTTGGCATACTCAACTCACAAATAAAACAAAATGTTTTAAAACCTTAGAGAGAGAGAATGAGAAAAAATCAATTTTTTGTAATATTTAGGATGAAAACATCAAAGAATGGAGTTTTTTTTACAAACATATCATGGCTGATCATGACACTTATTTATACACCATTAAATTGCATTTTTTGGCTTTTAGGTGCGATCTAATGGTGTTGATCAATGCAACTTATCATACATTATTGGACTGCGTCATTTAGATTTTGGTTGTGATCTAACAATTTCAATCATAACACTCGGTTAGGTCATGATCATAGCGCTTAGTTTACGGGTTCATTTGATCGTATTTATCCAATAAGATATCATCTTAACTGTCTCCGATCAATGCAGTCGTATCTCTACCATTAGATCTGTATTCATCAAACCAAGATCTCGTGCCTCAACTCATGATTCATCAAATCTAGACGTCTTTGATTCTAACTCCATCAACACAATCTCGACCATCCAATCAACCTTGATCTCGAAAAAATTAAAGCTCTCGAGCTCCTCATAATGAGTGAAGTGCAAAGTGTTGTGCTACCAACCGCCCTCGCTTATAAATCAAAACTCTAGCTTTTTCTTCACTTATAAATTTTATTTTTAATTCTTTAGTTTCTCATGTGAGACTAACAAATTTTTAAATAAAATACTCTTTCATGCATATCTTTGCATTCAATTTCTCATTTATATACTCATGGTTTTAATAAAATAATTTTACCATCTCAATCTCAACATATGAAAGATTAAGAATCACCTTGGTCCCATTAAAATATGTTTGTGAGACCCACTTAATTTTTTAGTTAAATATGACCAAAAATCATCTTAAAATAATTATTTCCAACATATGAAAGACAATATCTTACGACATGTATGGCAAGCTAAAATGGACTTTAAAGATGACATTGTTTACATGAACCAACATATTTAAGTAAGGTTTTATGATTGGGTTGCTCTAGTTAATTATCATATAATAACTAGATGTTCTTTTAAATAAACCACATAAGAAGTCTCAGTTTCACACAGTATCAAGTGGTTTTATTTTTGTATACAAAAGAAAAACAAAATCCCACAACTATGCAACTTATGTTTATGATACACATTACATGAGAATCTATAAGCCCAATGGTTCAAATTAAGTTTGATCAAATTTAAGGTCTATAAGATGAATAATATTTTGTGACATGTAGAATAGCTCAAAATTTGACTTCAACAAAAGGTAAAACAATTTTTTTTTTCAAATTAAGTAATGAATATTATTGTTGGGACCCCATTTTCACCTCACTAGGTGGTATGGCCGGTATAATAACCTATTGAGTCATTCTTCAAACCATAACTCGGTGAATTATTGTTAAGCCTATGAATACCATTCGACCACATGTCATTAAAATAAATACAAAATATATTACATTAAATGTAATATCCTACATCTATTCGACTCCAGGGAGATTCTTGAGCTAAATGTGCATTCGAGGGTATCTCATTGTGCTGAGCGTTTTTGGGAGACTCATGTTCGAGTCTTGCCAAGAACAAAACTTTGCACCTAGTCAGTGGTGGCTAACGTGGGGACAATATCAGTACGTAGTGGGCCGGCGTTGTTATAAATGGTATCAGAGTCGTTGTATGTACCAAAGGTGTGAATCTCGAAGACGAGATTGCTCCCAAGTGGGATGGATTGTAATATCCCACATCGGTCTGACTCCAAGGGGATTTTTGGGCTAAATGTGCATTCAAAGGTGGCTCATTGTGCCGAGCGCTTTTGGGAGACTCAGGTTCGAGTCTTGCCAAGAACAAAACCCTGCACCCAGTCAGTGGTGGCTAAAGTGAGGACAATATCGTTACGGTGGGCCCGAGTTGTTACATTAAAGCTACTGCATTACGTGTTTAGTTATGTGCGTATACGGTTTACAAAATGACATTACATATATCGGTACGTTTGCTAGAATTTTCAAAATATATTTCCCCTAATTAATTATAACTATATCAACAAAATACTTATTCAATAGCACATATGCTATCAAATAAGGATTCTTTTTTTCCTTTATCCTGCAAAGTTGATCCTGAAATATAGTAGAAAAAGTAGTTAGCTTAACAATAAGACTCAGTGAGTGGCATAACTAATATAAAGTCAATGGATAGTACTTGCTTTGTTTTCATTTATGCTATTCTTGCTCTTACTCCCCCTCCTTTTACTGAATTTTTCCACCTATTAGGTGAGTCATGCTCTGAAGCACTCAATTGCATCCCTACCTTCATATAAGCTCTTGCATGTGACCCAGATCATTGACTTTGATTCTAACTCATAGATTACCCTAGACATTCCCCTAATGTGCTAAAGTGATTCAACCTACAATTCGAGAAATGAATCTAATAGAACTCGAAACCATTTGTTCATGTTCAATCCTTACAACAAATATTATGCTTGTGTTTTACAAATACAATATATGCATGTGATAACATGAATCGCAACACATTTTGTTTGGTTACTGTTAGTTGCATAGCAGACTAATTATATTTTAGGTATTTTATGTATAATATGCATTAGTGTAATAGAAAATTTAGTGTATTTGCTTATATTTAGTTAAATATGCATTTAGAGCATTGTTGCATCATTAGTTGCATAT
>JAJIYU010016543.1:0-12126 GCA_030144865.1 Tinospora cordifolia | reverse complement strand
CTCGAGCGTAGCATGCAGATTTTCATTTGCGATCAACGAAACGCGCCTCAGATATGGACCGTTGGATCGGGCGGATGGATCATGGCCCGTTGGATCTTGATGACTCGGTGCATCCAAGCGTTGGTGCGGTTTTGATCTCGTTGGTTGGATTGGGCGGATCGATTGTAGACCTTTGGATCGTGGCGATTCGATGCTCTTGTGCATTCAGTGCAGGCTTGATCGTGAGCATGGGATCTTAGATCATGCGGATTACACGTTTCTGGCCGTTGGATACAGTTTCTATTACCAAAATTACTTTCTTAGGTTTCTATTATATGAGCTTTGCTAATTATAAACCCAATTTCACTTTCTAATTTGTGTAAATATGGTTTATTGCACATATCCTTCTATTTTATTAATTTGCTAATATTATCCCATTTCTAATTCTTTAATATTGTATTTATTAGATATTTTTTTATTTCTTTAATATTTTTTATTGCCAACAATTAATAATCCATATTTCTCTATATTTTTCATTTCTTCATTTCATATATTTTTTATTTTCAGAGAGGTAAAATAATTATAATTATATATATATATATATATATATATATATATATAATTCACTCTACTTACTTTACATTTGATAATTAACTCTATAATTGTTCTATTATATGCATAATTACAAAATAATTCTTATACAAATAATATTTAATAATTCTACTTACCTTATATTATTTGTTTGATCATCCTAATACTAAGATTTCATTTGCCTCCAATTATTTTAGAATCTTTCTCAATGAATTTTATTTCATTCATAATTTTTTTCTTTTTGTTGACAAAATTATGAGGTATTACAACCTACCCTCCTTAGAAAAATTTCGTCTTCGAAATTTGTACATGTGTAGGTGTTCCTTGTGAATAGATGCGGGTACTTAGTCTTCATTTCACAGTCCAACTCCCAGGTAGCCTCTTCCATTCTACGATGCTTCCACAGTACCTTAACTAAGGGAATATCCTTAGTTCTCAGATTCTGTACCTTGTGATCAAGGATTCTAACTGTTGTTTCCTTGTAGGTAGAATCATCCTAAATGTTTACTTCCTCCCAGTGGATGATGTGAGAGGGGTCAAGTTTGTACTTTCTCAACATGGAGACATGGAATACGTTATGAGCTGAAGTCATCCGGCTTGGTAGATCTAACTCATAAGCACATTCTTTAATTCTTCTAAGTATTTCAAAGGGTCCTACAAACCTTGAAGATAAATTCCCTTTGAATTCGAACCTTTTGATACCCTTCTGAGGACTGACCCTTAGAAATATTTTGTCCCCAACTTGGAACTCTAGTGGTCTTCTCCTCTTGTCTACATAACTCTTCTGACGACACTGTGAAGTAGTCAGTCTCTTATGTATTAACTTGACTTGGTTGCTCATCTCTCCCACGAAGTCTAGCCTAGTTAATACATGTTCTTCAAGCTCAGCCCAACAAGCAGGTGATATGCAAGGTCTACCATAAAAAGCCTTGAATGGAGCCATTTTTATGCTTGCCTGGTAACTGTTGTTATAGGCAAACTCCGCCAGGTGTAAATACTTGCTCCAGTTCCCCTTGATGTCTAAAATGCAAGACTTCAACATATCCTCCAAAATCTGGATAACTCTTTCAGACTGACCATCCGTCTGAGGGTGAAAGGCTGTACTCATGATGAGCTTAGTACCCATCTCCTTTTGGAGACTCTACCAGAACTGTCAAGTAAAGCGATCATCTCTATCAGACACAATAGTCTTGGGTACTCCATGAAGTCTGACAATTTCTTTTACATAGATTTCTCTTAGCTTACTAACTTGGTTTGTGGAACTAATTGGCAGGAAATGAACCACTTTGGTGAGGTGATCCACAATCACCCAAATAGTGTCTTCTCCCTTTTGGTTTCTAGGTAAACCACTGACAAAATCCATGGCAATGTTATCCCACTTCCGTTCAGGGATAGGGAGTGGTTGCAACATTCTAGAGGGTTTTCGGTGTTCCGCTTTCACTTGTTGACATGTTAAGCACTTAGAGACATGCCTAGTTACGTCCCTTTTCATTCCTCTCCACCAGTAGGTTTTCCTGAGGTTCTGGTACATCTTATCCCCGCCTAGGTGCATGGTATACTTACTCTGATGAGCTTCATCAAGTATGATTTGCTTGCTTTGTCCTTGCTGAGGTACACATATCCTTTCCCTGAGCTTTAGGATATTCTCAGCATCTAGCCTAAAATTAGTATGTTTGCCTTGTGTAACTCCTTTGATCAGACTGGTAAGCCATTTGTCTTGCCTTTGTTCATCCCTGATCTAGTGCAGAAGATCTGGTTGGCAAGACATAGTGTAGAGGTAGGCTTGCTTTTCATTTAGAGTCACACCCAGCCTAAAGTCATTAATCAACTGGTACATCTGGCTTTTCTCTTCCTCTTGTTTGTTGAAATTCCTACTCAAAGCGTCAGCCACTACATTGGCCTTCCCCGGATGGTAGTGTAGTTGAAAATCATAGTCTTTCAAGAACTCCATCCATCTCCGTTGCCCGAGGTTCAACTCTTTCTAGGTGTAGATATACTTCAAGCTTTTGTGATCTGAAAATCGATCAAATTTCTCACCATAGAGGTAGTGTCTCCAAATCTTTAGGGCAAACACAATGGCCGCTAATTCTAGGTCGTGAGTAGGGTAATTCTTCTCATGGACCTTCACTTGTCGCGAAACATAAGCGACTA
Organism: Tinospora cordifolia; assembly: GCA_030144865.1. Classification (NCBI taxonomy): domain Eukaryota; kingdom Viridiplantae; phylum Streptophyta; class Magnoliopsida; order Ranunculales; family Menispermaceae; genus Tinospora; species Tinospora cordifolia. The sequence goes on along the minus strand of JAJIYU010016543.1, from coordinate 9,405 downwards.
CTTGTCTTTCCTGCATTAACACTGCTCCAAGTCCACTTAGCGAAACATTAATATAGAGGGTATAGGTAACACCATAGGTTGGAGTGACTAGGATAGGTGTCGTAGTCAATCTCTTCTTCAGTTCTTGGAATGATTGTTCACTCTTCTCATTCCAATCGAACTTAATTCCCTTCCTGGACAGCTTGGTCATAGGTTCTACTAGTTTGGAGAAATCTTGGATGAACGTTATGTAGTACCCAACCAGACTTAAGAAGCTCCTAATCTCTGTGACTGTCTTAGGTTACTTCCAATTCATAATCGCTTCCACTTTCTCCGGATCTATAAAGATGCCTTCTGCTAACATTACATGGCCAAGGAACTTGACCGTCCTCATCGAGAACTCACACTTGCCAAACTTGGCATATAATTGATGCCTTCTGAGTGTCTCCAACACTTTCTGCAAGTGTTCTAAGTGTTCAGCCTTTGACTTGGAGTAGATTAGGATGTCATCTACGAATACCACCACAAACTGGTCAAGATACTGTCTAAACACTCGGTCCATCAAGTCCATGAATGCTACCGGGGCGTTGGTCAAACCAAATGGCATCACGGTGAACTCGAAGTGTCCATATCTTGTCCTGAAAACAATTTTGTATGTGTTGAACTCCTTGATTCTCAATTGATGATAACCTGACCTAAGATCAATCTTTGAGAAATGAGTGGTTCCTCTCAATTGATCAAATAGGTCATCAATCCTCAGTAGAGGGTACTTATTCTTCACCGTAGCTTAGTTTAATTTTCGATAATCGACACAAAATCTCATAGACCATCCTTCTTCTTCACGAACAACGGAGCTCCCCAAGATGATTTATTCAGCCTGATGAACCCTTTCTCCCACAGCTCATCGAGTTGTGACTTTAACTCAATCAGTTCTACCGGTGCCATTCTATAAGGAGGTATAGCTATAGGGTTCGTTCCAGGGTGAAGTTCAATCTTGAACTTTATCTTTCTAGCAGGTGGTAGTCTGGGTAAGTCATTTGGGAACACATCATCGTACTCACTAACCACTACTAGGTCTTGTATTCTCTTCGGTTCCAAGGCTCTTCTTCAGAGAATTCCTCAAACTCATCCTTCTACCTTAGGCAGTTCAACATGGCTATGGTTGGACTCCTCAGTATTTTTTTGAATATCTCCATTGATTTTATAGGTTTCCCCAAAAGGTAGGGTTATGGTCACTCGTCTTTTAGGACAATCTATCTGGGCTTGGTACTAGTCTAACCAATCCATCCCCAAGATCACATCATATGAATAAAAAGGTAAGGTACATAGGTCAACTGTTAAGAGTTTATCCCCAAACCTTAGGTCACAACTACACATTCTTTTTGAAGTTACAGTGGTCCCTATTGGTGTGGACACATTCAAAGTTACAGGTAGTGTTTTCATCACAAATTGTAACCTATCAGCTAGGTCTTTAGAAATAAAGGATTTAGAGGCACCCGAGTCAAACAATAGTTTCACAACAACATTGAATAACAGGAACGTACCTTCCACTTCAGGGACCTGGTCTTCCTGGGCCTCAACCGCGAACACTTTGGCCTGGTTTTGACCATGGCCTTGGTTTTGCCCCTGATTGGCATTCTGATTCTGTCTGGCTTGAGGACGCCCATTCTGACCTCCTCCCTAAGTATTCTGTTGTTGTTGTTGTTGGGGAGCCTGAGCTGATGCTATTGGCAGTTTTTAGCAAGATGTCCCCTTTGTCTACATAAGAAGCACAATCCTAGCCTCTTAGCCTACTCCCTTGCCTCATCTTTGTTCTGTCCCTATTTCTGTGGTGCATTCCCACCATTCTTACTTTTCTTTTGAGCCCCTTGATTATTCTTATTCCCAGGCCTCTTATTCTTTTCCCTCAACCTTTATTCCAAGTTAAGTTCTTGTTCTAGAGTTAGGGCCTTTTCTATGACGTCCTTATAAGTCTTTAGGCCCAAAGTCTTCACTATCTTTCAGATCTCCATCTTGAGACCCTATGCAAACCAGTTGGCCTTTCTTTTCTCCTCCCTAATCAAATCTGGTGAGAATTTGGCCAGTTCCGTGAACTTCCTTTCATATTCAGCTACAGTCATGTCCCTTTGATTTAGTCGAACAAAGTTCTCCTGTAGCTTGCTTAGGATTGCTTCTAGAAAGAACTTCTCATAAAAGATCTCTATGAAGTTTTCCCAGCTCATGGCATCAACATCCGTATTAGGGTCCATTTTTATCATTCGCCACCAACTCCTGGCTGATCCTTTGAAGTGGTGCATGGCCAGTGCTACTCGTCTTGACCCAGTTACCTTCAGCACATTGAGAATTTCCTCCATCTCTTGGTACTAGTGGTTTGCCGATATGTAGTCCATAGTACTATCAAATGAAGGAGGATGGAACTTCTGTAGCTCTATTAGAATTTTCTTCTATTTCTCATCCTCCAATCCCTCATGAACCCTCTAATATTAAGAATTTTGGGCCACAGGTGCTGGCTGTTGGACCTGGGTAGGTTCAGGTACTTGAGGCTATGGTGCCACCTGAGGGATTATCTATGGAAGTGCCCTCAATAGTTGATCTAGCACCCTCTGCGACAGCTCATTCATTATGGCCTCCATCTGTGCCTCCATTCCAGTAGGCAGTTCCTATTCTCGTTGTTCGGTCTCATTAGAGGTGCTGGATCGAGTACCTTACCTTCTTGTTCTAGCCATTGTCTATAAATTTAACACCTTGTTAGTATTTGCCTCGTCAAATGTTCGTACTATCATGACTCTAGATTCGTGTCTCTAGGTTCTCGATTTGTTTTGTGGCCTAAAGGTTTTTCTTCTAGGTTCTTTTCATGCATGGGTACAGGATTTGGTCTCAAAGCAAATAAATAATAAAGCATGCATATCACAAAATCATACAATCAAGCTAAAACAACAAGGTTCCAAGCTTCCACCTAAGCTTTCAAGTTCAAGTGTTCCATACCACTCTACCCCTTCTACTTAGGTTTTCACCAGAACAGAGTCGCACCCAAACAATTTCACAAATTGCTCGGTAACTAATGTTACCGAGCCCACTATACTCCACCGTCCCATACCAGCGAGCATAGAAAAAGTCGTTCTGCCAGAGTTCCGATCAATCACCACACATGGTCCATCATTCTCCAAGTCCAGGCTTCCTCCATACCCCCAAATTCCTATGCATCCCATAGTACATAGAAACCAAAAGAAACAAAAGTTTTCCGGTCTCGTGTCCTGATCAAACAATTTTCTGTTTTCACACAAGTTTCTGTCTCTAGGCTATGCCCTAGAGATTTATGCTTTTAATCCACGGTGCCACCCTGGCTACACCACGTTTCTACCTAGGGTCTTTCTCTGGACCTAGGGTTCAATCTAGTTGACTCACAACCTCTGTGTAGTTAAGATACCATATTTGGCATATTTTTCGACCTCTATTCACTTTCTTGTCCTAATTTTTCTACCTTCTAATTTTTTTTATAGAAAATAAGAGTGTTCGACTCTGACTACTCATATAAGCTGGTGGGACAACCTTCAGATCGGGTGGCAAGACCGAAGTCTGCTTAGCAATCGCACTTTCTAGGGCGGGACAACCCACCTCCCTTTCAATGTTTAGCTTTACTCGGGACAAGGCTTACCCACTATTAGCTCAACTTGTAGTCTTTGTATCCAAACAAAACATTTCAAAATATATCTTTCCTTTTTGAAAACACTTTCTAAAACATTTTTCAATTTTCAAAAAATAGAAGCTAGGGCACTAATATTTTAATTCAATTCAATGCAAAACCCTAATTTGGTTTTCTAATTCTTGTCAAGCAACTAATGTTTGATTTTCTATTTCTAGCCTAATCAGCACATGTTTAGGCTTGACATTCTATTTTATGCCCAAGGCACCTAAAGCTTAGGCTCTGATACCACACTTGTAACACCCCAACCACCACATTCTTTGAGTATTGGACATAACCACCATTCTTTGATAGTGGACTTAACCATTTGGCGAGTTGGGTCCATGTTACTTTATAAGTGACGCACACTTGACTTTCTATTTTTTAATACCTCATGCCTTAGAATAAATTTAAACATACAAATTTCTACTTAATAAAATCAATTCAAACAACCATTTTTCAAATTCAAACCAATAACACATTCATATTTCAAACACTTACATACATTAGGCGTTTCAAGCATCCATTTGTTTAAAGTTGAGACTTTAGACCAAAAGGGTTTTTAAGCCCTTGATGTTTTTAATGAAGTACCTTCTTAGAGTAAAATATATCTTTTCTTAGCAAATTTCATTGGATTTTTGGACTTAAGGGAACTTATCCACCAACCAAGTACTTTGGTCTTAAAACCATATGAACTAATCATATGAAAAGAACATCCATAGCAACCCACATGTTTGCTATGATGGTACGTGGTTATTTTCACCATCTTCTTTTGTTAAATCTTGAATCATCAATTGAACTTCAGAATATGAAACTAAGATCAATAAAATTCAGAATATGAACAATTTGAAAATCAAATCATGAAACAACCATAATCATGCTTCATTCTTTGAAATAAAGCCTAAGCATGATACTAAACATGACATGAATATTATGAATGCATAAATCCGAACAAGGATCAAATCTAAAACTGAAATATATTTTAGAATACTAGAACTAAAATTATTTTGATTTCGAAAGACAAACAAACAATGAACATGCTACTAATTCGAATAAGAAAAAGGGGTGTTCAAGAAATCACTTCTACCTTATGATGCTTTCTACCCAAAGTTTAGATAAGAGTTTCCAACATACAAGCCCAAAAAAAATCACCCAAGATGAATCCCCAAACCAAGAACTTCTCACACACAAGAGGGAAAAGAAAGGTGAGAAGGGTGCTAAGAAGAGGGCTTAGAGAACAAGAGGAAATCTCAACTCTTGTTTCTTGGTATGAGATGAATTGCGAGCATGAGGGGTTTATATAGAGTTCAAAAGGGTAGAGAATGGCAAGTTTGTGGTGTTCTCCTTCTAGGAAACTTGCCAATTCTTCAAAATTTCCTGCCTCCCAAGTATAGGAGAATAACAAGTGTATTTGGATATTTTTTTGGAAGTTAGAAGCCAATTTTCGGATTGTTGGAATCATTTTTCTCAGATTTTTGGTTACTTTCCTGTTTTATTTTCGGAGCCTCAGATCTGGACCGTAGAATCATCCTCGAGCGTAGTACACAAATCCTCGGTCGTGATCAACGAAAATGCCTCAGATCTGGACTGTCAGATCGTCCTCGAGTGCAGCACGCGGATCCTCGTTCGCCATCAATGAAATGCGCCTAGACCGTCGGATCAACCTCAAGCGCAGCACGAGGATCTTCGTTCGCGATCAACGAAACAATCCTTAGATCAGGATCGTTGGATCGAGCGGATCGATCGTGGGCTGTTGGATCGAGCGGATCGATCGTGGGTCGTTGGATCTTGATGATTCGGTGCATCTAGGCTTTGGAGCGGTTTTGATCTCTTTCGTTGGATCTGGCGGATCGATCGTAGACCGTTGGATCGTGGCGATTCTGTGTTCCTGTGTGTTCAGTGCGGGCTTGATCGTGACCGTGGGATCTTAGATCGTGCGGATTACACGTTTCTGGCCGTTGGATGCAGTTTCTATTACCAAAATTACTTTTTCTAAGGTTTCTATTATCCGAGCATTGCTAATTATAAACCCAATTTCACTTTCTAATTTGTGTAAATATGGTTTATTGCACATATCCTTCTATTTTATTAATTTGCTAATATTCTCCTCTTCGTAATTCTTTAATATTATATTTATTAGATATTTTTTTATTTCTTTATTATTTTTTATGGCCAACAATTAATAATCCATATTTCTCTATATTTTTCATTTCTTTATTTCATATATTTTTTATTTTCAGAGAGGTAAAATAATTATATATGTATATATATATATATATATATATAATTCACTCTACTTACTTTACAATTGATAATTAACTTCATAATTGTTCCATTATATGCATAATTACAAAAGAATTCTTGTACAAATAATTTTTAATGATTCTACTTACCTTATATCATTTGTTTGATCATCCTAATACTAAGATTTTATTTGCCTCTAATTATTGTAGAATCTTTCTCAATGAATTTTCATTAATAATTCATGAAACTATCAATAATTGCACTACTACGGTAGTCCTTCCGTGTGTTAAAATACTCCTCTAGTTATTGCGCTAGTGAATCTTTGTAGTGACTTATGTTCAGGTTACCGCAATAGTGGGTCACGGTAATGTTTTGCCTACTTTTCCTAGTTTTAACGCTCTGGTTACAAGTGTAGTGTGATCCTCTACCATGGTAGTTGTAATAGCTTAAACTTTATATGAAAATTCAATAAATAAAAAAATTAAATAAAATTATTTGAGTGAAATAAGCTGTGGAAATACATGGAAAATACGATGCAAAAGAAGTACAAGTCGATGTATCAAAAGATTAGCAAAACACAAAACACAAACAATTTTCATAACCAATGCTTTGGTTAATGAGGTAGTGAATCCCCTATCATGGTAATGCATCGCTTTGTCCAGAAAATCAAATAGAGATAGAGTGCACTGTTAACCATAGCAGTACTCCCCCTTCCATGGTAATGCATGTAATTCATGTGCGAAAGTGATTTTTGGAAAGTTTTCAAATGACTGTGACAAGCTTCTAACTCATTGGCAACTTCTAAAAACAATACTTGCTATTATTTGTGCGTGGAAAACAAGTAACACCAAGACTTAGAAAGGTTCCACAATGAGAATAACCCAAAACTTCTTGAAATCTATCAATCCAAACTCTATATAAACCCAAGCTTGAACACCCATTCTCATCACTCAATCAAGTGTGAATCACTTCTCATCTTGCTCTGCCAGTAGATTCTTAGCATCCTTTTCATTTTCTAGCTGTTCTATAGAATAATTGCTGCAGTATGAAGAGGGAAGAACAGAGTTCCACCCAAAACATAGTGCTAGATGAGTTTCTTGATCAACAGAAAAATTTGAAGGATCAACATAGATATAATGATCCTATCTTAGTCCCTAATATGTGTTTTTAGTCCAGAAGTCAAAGTAGTGCAATGCCAAGCTCATTGGAGAACATAGAATGAGTAGAACATACCTAGAAATTCACTTTCCATGCAGACTACCGTAGTACCGATCATGGTTACCATGGTGGTGTCATTGTTTTCACTTATTTTCGAAAAAAATCCATACTAACTACCATGATAGTGTGTCCAATTTCTACAAACACCTCATGGTTACTGTAGTAGCTTATCGCGATAATAACTCTGCAACCTTGTTTTACACCTACACATTTTGGTTATCATGATAATGTCTGTCCCTATTGTGGTACACAATCCCAAGACCATGATTAAGCTCATCTAGGGTGATATTATTGTATATTATAGGTCGTATATGGTAAGGGATCATTAGAGAATGATTCAACAACATTAGAAATATCATGTTCATAAAAAATAATGCATTGAATTTCAATCTTCAAGGTTGAAGGCTCAAGGAGGCTTGGAATACAAGAACGAGGATTAAGGCATAGAGGTGGAGATGATTTCTAGGTTTTACTTTATTATTTTGATTTGAATAAGGCTTGCACATGTGATTATGCTTGGAGTATCTATGCTCTATGTCCACAAATGCCACGTAGAATATGCATGCTTAGGGCCATATAACTAATGATGCATGATATGTGCTATGCTATGATATGCCTACAATGTTATCATGATCACATGTAATTTACTATTTATCTTGATTTATCATGCCATTGTTTATCATTAATGGAAGATTAATAAAAGATCATAACCACATAACAACACGATAAGGGTACTTGATCGCGAGAGTTCCAACCAAACATATACTGCTGGTATGTTGATTTGGGTTTGGAAGTTAGCTGCACTTCTCAAATGGTGAAAATGGGCATTTGAGTTTGACCCCACTTCATGGATGACAAGTTTGAGTGTCTATAATTGGCCTTTCTCCATAGATTGGGAACATTGAGGTAAAGTGTTTTCAGTCTTAATGTCAACTGTAAATAACCAACTATCTAAATCACCTAATTCATGAAAGTATTTGCCATTTTTGTTTTATTTAACCTTTCTCCCCAGACTGGGAACATTGAGGTAAAATGTTTTTAGTCCTTATGTCAACTATAAACAAACAACTATCTGAATCACCTAATTCATGAAAGTGTTTTCCATGTTTGTTTTATTTGATTGAAATAGTAACTTAGATACTTGGGATGACCCACTGGGCTTAGAGCTCACCATCATTTTCTAATATTTCAAGGAATCAATGATCAAAGGTTACAAATGTTTACTGAGTCAAATTTTATTTTAGAATTTATTTGTATAAGTTGGGCCTGTTGACCCTTAGTTTCCTTTCTTGTTTGAAGTTATGTCATTGAATAAGTTCAAAGGTTTCTACACCCCATGAATGTTCGAGTTGATTAATAATATTAAATTATTTTATTAAATGATTTCTAAGTGTTTTTCATAAAATTCGTGTAAGTAAACGTCTTACAAAGTTGGGATCAAAAGTAAAAGAGAAGGAAAGAATAATGTCACACGCTCGCCTCTCAAGTGGGCTAAGATGATTAATGTTACTCTTTGCAAGTAACAATAACGTGCCGATTATTTGGGTTTAAGGGCATTTTGGTAAAATGTGGCATTTGAAACTGGGAAACCAGATGGTGTGGCCACGAGGGGGATGCGAATTTTTACAAAGGTGGTATCAGAGCATAGGCAATAGGTGCCTTGGGCATAATGTTTAGACTTAGACAGAGTTGACTTAATTGGGCAATCGGGAGTTTAGGTTGTAGTCCACTGGGAAAAATGTTAATTCAAATGCCAAGGCGGTGTTGGAAATGAGTTAGAACGGTAAGTTGTACCCTACATCCTATTTTTGAGTTGAAATCATTTTGAATAACAAGGACTGCTTTTCAAAAGATATGTATTCATTTTCAAATGTTTTGTTTGGATATGAAGATTACAAGTTTAGGTGATAGTCGGTAAGCCTTGTCTCAAGTGAAGATAAAGATTAAAAGGGAGATGGGTTATCCCGTTTTAGAAAGGCCGATTATTTAAGTAGGCTATGTTTCACCAAACAATCTAGAGGTTGTCCCTTTAGCTCATACGAGAGATAAAAATTGAAGAATACATTGAAATTTATTTTCTAACAAGGAATTTCCTACAAGAAAAAGTTTTGAAAATTAGGAGTTGGTTTACAGGCCAAGGCGTACTGGAAAGGAAAGGTGGCATTGAAAAATGGAGATGGGTTGCTCGTTCGATGGAAGGATCTTTCGATAGTGATTAAGACCCTAGGTCTGGGAAAGAGACATTAGGTAGAGACTTGGGTGTTGCCAAAGGTAGCACAGTA
>JAJIYU010016542.1:0-12101 GCA_030144865.1 Tinospora cordifolia | reverse complement strand
GATATCAGGTTACTTTCACTAAGATGAGAGTGAAAAATACTTTTGATTTGTGAATGATATATGAATTATACTGTGTATGTTTGTGGATCATAATATTGTTTATCAGGTGACAGAATTTTTGGGATAAGTCAAAGTTTTAGAGGAGACTGTCAAAATTTCGGTAGGGATATTTAGTAGGATTAACTGTGAGAGGCTGACATAGTATTATATACGTAGGAGTAGCATATATGGTATTATGTGCCGGTCGTGACGTCACCTTTACGGGGTGGGTCGCGACAGTCTCTTCTAAAACATTTCTTTCTTGGTAGAACTTTGGTTTCTCTTTGGTGAAATTTTGGATAATCATCAAAACACTTGAAGAAAAAGACATTTGTCTTGAGAACTGAGAGTTCTGATGATAATATTAAAATGGAGAGCAGTTGTTGATGACATATTGCTAGATAACAAAAGGAGGGTTACATCACTTATTTAAGTTGGATGCAGTTTAGTTCTGATAAGGCTTATCTATAAATGTGATCGTAGTCTGTAGCATTTCCTTAGTGATTGTTCTCAATAAACATTCTCTGTTTCTATTATTGTGCTCTTTTTCATTTTGGATTTTTCCTTGATTTTATGCAGGTACCTTTGAGCTCCATCACTTCATAATTATTTTGAAGCACGAACGAAGCTCATGGATCCCTCATGAAGTATCAATGCAATCCAACTAAAACTGTGGAACTTTTTAAGATTTCACGTTGTAATTCCTTACCCAACTGCTAATTGTCACTATTGTAGAAGATGATCGCAAGGTCATTCACCTTTTGTTTATACAAGGGTTTTGATAGAAGTTTGGTAGCTTTTCTATGACAAATGACCTAGAAGCAATTCAATTTTTCTAAAGAGTCTCTCTCAAACTGCATATACGGTTAAAACAATTTGTGAATTGGTTCAACTTTTCAACTGTGTTGTTTCAGTGATTTAATGCTTTTTCTTTTTTGTTTTTTGCTCTGATAAAAATATAATTTCCCCCTTTGCAGATTTAGACTATGAATTCAAGGTCCACGATCAAATTTCTTCCTTCAACCTAGAGTAAGTCCTTTTGTTTCTAATTCAACCCTGTGGAATATTTACCAGTAAAGAATATTTTCCTCTATAGTGTAGTTCACGGTGTTTAACTTTGTTGAGTATTACTCTAAGTTTGAGCTTTCTACCTTCGTTCGAGATGTTCTAGAAATGGGTAGTTCATGGTTTTTGTGCTAATTTAGTAACTAGAGTTAAGTAACACAACATATTGAAAATAGTATATGATAAGCAAAAATTCAATTCAACGATAAGTTGTATTTTGGATGAATATTTTAGCTTTTTCTTGGATCCTCATGATAGTTCCTTTTGATTTTTCTTTCCCTACTTTCTATCTCTAGTGTTGACCTTGTATTTTTAAACATTTGCAATGTGGCTAACACCTATCGACTTCAAATAATGGATAAGAATTGGATCATGATAACCTAGGTGGTGAATTAGAGTTGGGAGTAACACCCTCACCTCTAACCTAATCAAAGATTGTGTTAGTGGTAAGGGGGATAGGGTAGTTGTCCAAAACAACTACTTAAACCCTGCTATATCAAATATTTAAAAAATTAGTTTTGAGGTGTAATTATTAATGAAGTAGTTTGTCCATTTAACTAACTCATCAAACACATGTCTTGAGGATTTTGAGGATACTCTATGAGCAGGGGAAGCGAAGGTCATCTTTTGACAATCATAGCAGCTGGAGTTGAGAGACATGGAAAAGTTGAACGTAATCAGTATCTTGTTCTAGACTTCCCTGGTTACCACTCCCTCTTGTCCTATGGGAAAGTTTCTTTCTGTAGTTTTGGTCTAACATAGTCTTCATTTAAGAGAAAGATAGCATTTGTTTGCAAAACCTAGAACTTAATATTCATAATTCATTTTTAGTACTTTGTAAAACTTATGGAATTGAACAATAAGATAAAAAGTTGTCTTTTGAGGTTCTTCTTAAATAAGCAAAAATGAATGGAAGGCTCAAACAATAACCATTCAAGAGAGGGTGTGTTTGGTACCTAAGAAAATTTTTCTTTAGAGAATACTATTCTCTTGATAAAATTTTCTTATGATTGTTTGATTGAACATATTTTTTTTATTTTTTTATTTTTGTAAAAGTTAGTTATAGGTAGTTATTTTCTAAATTAGTATACACAAATTTTTTTCATGAGAAAATTTTATTCTCCCCCTCAAGGTGAGACAATATTGGTGATAAAAGTTGTGGGCTGAGAAAATTTTTGAAAACTTGTTTCTCACGATTTCTACCTACCAAACAGGAGATGAGATAATGAGATTTTCTTAAGAAAATCAGAATTTTCTTGCCAACCAAACCACCCTTCTAGAGAGTGGAACCTAACCCTTCAATTTGGCTTCTGAAGAAAGAGACTGGCCAATGGTGATCTCTAGAATTCTTGTAAAGCCTAGGGACCAGTTCGGCAAAAGCTTCATTACCCCATCAAGCATCCTCCTAAAATTGAATATCTTCACCTTTTCCTACTCATAGCCGAATACCTGGCAAATAACAATGATATAAAAAATACGTGAACTTCCAAAGACTTTTGAAGGTTTTCTCTTGATTCCTACATCTCTTCCATTGATATCCTTACCATGAATGCTTTTAATCACTCGACTCCGTAAACGATCTTGTTCTTTAAGAAATCTTTAAAGCCATTTCCCAGCTAGGGCCTTGTTCCTATTTACAATGTCGCCAATCCCTAGACCCCCGTGCTCCTTCGTTAACTGAACCTTGCCCCATTCCACTATATGTTAACTAACCTTAATTTGAAAGTTGAGTTACTATTGTACAACATGGATACTCTCTATGGAATCAGTTGGTTTTTTGTCCTCTTTTAAAGTTAGAGGTATCAACGGGCCCACCCGCACTAGTCCCTCGGGCGTGGCAACCAAACACCTAAGGATGTTGTTTGAGTGGGGAAGGCTCAAACTTAGAATCTATTCTATATTAGAATCTTATGCCCCTTTACTCCGCTACTTTCTTGACCTTATAATCAAGTGCTATAGGGGAAGATGTGGTCAGCAGTAACAATCCAAGGGGAGAGCTTAATGTGGTGGAGTTAAGGCGATTTGCCCAAGAAACCAAGCTGTAAGCCTTATGGTGGACCTTGGGGGTGGATTGGGCTCATGAGCTGCTAAATGATGTAAGAATGGGTCAAGCCCGAGTGAATTTTGCGGGTTGAGCAAGAGGGGCAGTTACTAGCAGCTGGGTAACTCCCAATACTACTGACTACCTAGAAGTTGAATTCTTTAAAATGGCATAGCCTAAAACAAATATATTAAGGTTCCTTGTGGGGCTTCAAAATTTCTTCCTTCTCTAATTCTTGTTTCTAACTGTGTTTGCACATATAGATGTTAGATGTTTGGGTTGAAAGCTATCCACACCATAAAAGAAGATGATTGTTTTCCTCCATTCTATCTAATATAGCTATAGCAGCGGGGCAAAAATTGTAAAAAGCTTGTTTGTGGATATATTGTATCATTGTCCTTTTACTCGTAACAGCTGAACAATAACTCACATTTTCCTCTACCTGCTTTCACTGTAATGAAATTTGATTCCTTTCTTATAAAACTTGTTATGTAGGAGGATATGTATCTGTGGGAGGACGATAATGACAGGTGCTGCATTTGTAAATCCAATATTAAATATACTTGGAATCCACTTACAATCAATGTTGGTGCTATTTGATGCTTATATATCTTATATAAATTTATAATTGTAATCATATGAAATAAGATGTTATTTGATGAAATTATATTCAGGTTGACAAAGTGCAGTTTTGAGTTCAGAGATTTGTTTCTTGGTGTTCACATTCTTTACTGTTGCCTTATTCCTAGAACTTGTAAAAGGTAGGTGATCTATTGGTGATTGGGATCTTGAGATGTTATTCTGGGAGACTTGCTTCTTTAGACTTTAGACCCAGGAGGGTGGTTTACTGGGTAAGGGTAGTGGATTATACAAAAATGTGAGACCTACAAAAAAAAAATAATCGTGGTTGATGAACCATGAAAAACCTACTTCATGTTTGGATAGGTCTATTGTATTAATATGATTGAATGTTGAATATAGTACAGATACTAGGTCGAGAATATTCCTCTTCATGATTCTGAGGAGGACAAACCAAATTTAAAGCTCCTAAAAACTACAGATTCATCAAAATCTTAGTCCAACTCCCAGGAAAACCACAACCATTTTTGGAAATTGATGATGATTTGAATATAGAGCCAGAGCGGCATTTGAACTCCAATGTTCTTGCAGTGGCTCCTCATGCTTCAATTCTAGTGGCTGGTCTGGTAATGAATGACATGAAGATTGAAAATAAGGACAAGGCGTACTGGTTGCGCAGGAAAGGAATCGGACTTTTTCACGTATAAATGCAATGACATCTCGTATCAGAAGCAATATGCATGCAGGAACTGTTACATACAAACAACTCCTTTTTCCAATAAGAGATCTCTGCAACACTCCAATGGCAAATCAAAGCTCCTAGCTCAGAAAGAAATCAACCCAAAACGCTTTGCTCCAGTATTAGCATCCTTAGAAGCTCAAGATGAGAAAGATGGTAATGAGGTATAAACTACAATTCTCTATAATCTAAAGTTATTCTGAACAAACTTTCTTTTAACCTGCTTGATTTAATTCTTGTGAATTCTTTCTTTCAATTTTCTTGCCTTTTTCTTATTTTTGATTCTTTATAAATCAAAATTGCTAAAAGAACTGTTCATATTTCTGAAAAATAATATTCCTGTGGACAAGTGTGGTTGGTTTACTTGCTTTCAAAACAATGGAAAATTTTGGTTTTGGTTAGAGCATTGGATTTTGTGAAAGAAACAATAAAAAAGAGAGAATTGTTATTTTCTTTGTTTCCTAAAATAAAACCCATACTGATGTTTTCAAAATGTTTTAGGCTTAAAAGCTGTTTTTGGGTTCAAATTCAACCATATGGTAAGACGCATTTGGTGTAGGATTTAAAAACAATTTTCCTTTTTTTAATCCAAGGTTCCCTCAAAACTTGTTCGGCTTGGGTGCTTCCAGAGTATTTAAAGCCTGTAATCTTAAACTAAAATACAAAATTTGTGAAGAAAACAAAAATACACCAAAGTTGCTGTTTTCCTGATTTTTGAAAAATAAACTCTAGAAGCAATTTTCAAAAATCATATTTTTTAAGAAAACCTCTATCGAATTGAATTGAATGCCAGACACCCTAACTATTTCCATTTTCCCACAGGAAAGGAGGAAACAGGCTTCCCCATAATTGGACTCCTTGTATAATGAAGTAAGGTCTGCCATTGAAGAACATGAAAGGGATAGCCAAGACTGTCTCAACCTGCTTGGCAGAAAAATGGATTGAATCTAGTTGTTTTAAATTGAAAGCAGAATTTTGATCTTTATTCTAATATCATTAAGGGCTTGCACTCCTCGAAGGCGTGTCGTGAGGTAAATTATTATTATTATTACTACTACTACAGAGGTTTATAATTCATGTTGTTCGATGAATTGAAAGTGATGTGTAATTCATATTAGGTAAATTAAACTGCCATAGAGGGACCTACTAATTTTAGCTCTTAAACATGCGATTACTATGTTACATATCCTCCTACATAACGAGTTTTGTAAGAAAGGAATCAAATTTTATTGACTTTTATTGAGTTTATAAAATTATGATTGAATTTTATGGACTTGTTAAAGATGACTATCAAAAACATTATTGACTTTCATACACTTGTATTAATTTATTATTGTTTAAGTTTAAAATCTCTCTTGTATTTTTTTTAATCCTTGTATTCTAGTGGCAAAATTATCAATAGTATAATAATACTACAAATTGTTTGAGTAAATTTGTTAATCACATTTTTAATGTCAGTTTTTAAATATTAAATTTGTATTATGATTTTTTGTTCATAAGAAATAAATGTAACTATTCACTATCCTAATATCTTTTACTTCTTTTTTTTAAATTAATCTCTATTATTTATAACATCAACATCACCCTTTATATTATCAATTACTGGCATTGCATTTGAAAAATAAGGTTGCAACTTTTTCCTGAAATAAAAGCAAAAAGTGAGGAAGAAGCAAATTGTTTTGCCATACTTTCCTAAATCTAAAAAGAGAATCACAAGGTTAGAAAAATATATCGATAGTAGTACGATGATAGGAAACATGTTCCATTTTCAAGTATAATAACAGCAATGTTTTTATACAAATATAATAGATAATGAGTTAAATGATAATATTTATTATATTGGAAGTGTGCAAAGTCAGTGAAGTAAGTAGGGACTTTTTTTAGTACTTGTAGACTTTTAATAGAGGTTGTAAAAATTTTTATTGAATACTCTTATATTTTTATAGACTTTTTTGAAGTATATAAAATTTAATATTGAAGGGCCTTAGACCTTTGTAGGTTTTAAAGTATATAAAAGTTTATATAGAATATTTAAAATCTAAAAATTTTGTATTGAATATACTATAATTTTTGTAAAGTTTGTAAAAATCTACATTGAACACGCGCACTCTTTCAAAGTCTATAGAAGTTTAGAAAAATCATAATTGAGTACATCCCTATTTTTTTTAAAAAAAAAAAAAAAACTTTTAGATTTTTTAATATTAAATATTTCTAGTTTTAATCCTAAGTACACCAATAAAAAAAAATTCAAAAACTCAAACATTAAAAAGAAATAACCACCAAAGGGTGGAATTATTTTTTTTAAAATAAAAACATTCCAATAATTTTAAATGAAGATAATTTTCAAAAGAGTGGAACTATTTGTATCATGCGAATGAACTCATTTTTCTTAAAAATCCTTGAGTTACTCTTGTTGATGATTGAAGAACCCAAATTTTTCTCTAAAAAATTAAAAAAAAAAAAAGAGGAAGTATAGGAGAAAGGAAAAAAAAACTCAGAAATTTTTTTGAAAATATGCTATTATTAGCGAGTAAGATGCTACAAATAATTCAAATTATTTAAAGTTAAAAAAAAAATTGTATCATGGACTATGGTGCAAATATATTTTAATAGGATTGATATTAATAAATGCTTTAACCTTCGATTTATATGAAAAACTAATGTAGGGGCAATATGGCAAAACGCCCCTTTTGATATAAAGTTTTTCCTTATCTCATCCGTTGGGCATGTAGCCCGTTTTGATATCTGTATGTACGGATATCGACAGTTCTCGGAAGCAGAAGACGGCTGTGGCTGACTATTTCGATTTTGCTCGTCTTTGTTTTAAGGCTTACATTATGATGAGTGGTTCCTAGTCGTCGATTAGAAACCCCAATCTGAATTTTATGATTGTAATTTTCTTGTTGATTCGTCTAGTGAATGTGCGATTTGTTTGATGTAGTTAGATTTCTTTGTTGTCTTCTTGTAGATGTAAATGTGATAGCGTCGATGACTGTAATACCCCGATTCCCGAATCTTTTTTCTAGGGCTCCCTCAGGCTCATTCATTCAAAATGCGGGACCATTGGGCTGGGAAACCGTTGTTGCATCATCCGTCGAGAACCGAAGTGCTACGTTATCTTTTCTCAATCTATCAATGCTCATATTCTATTTTTTATTTTTCTTATAGTAATCATTAAAATCACTTTACAGATGACATGAATTTTTCTTTCAAAAATAAAATAATTAACATGGATTAATGAAATTATAAATGAAAAGAAAACATTGATTTCAAATTTGAACAATTCAATAGTCTTTAAAATAATTTCAAAATATTTAATTATGTATAAAATATTCCCAACAAAATGTAAGAAAAGAACACAAGTCCAGTTTAGTTAAACATAAAACAAAATGCGCAGCAAATACTAACAACCTTTTTATCAAGATTTCAAAAATAATCATATCATCTGTGATGACCGTCAACTCGTACCACCTCAGGAATCACTTGAAAAAGAAAGGGGGTGAGCTCGAAAGCCCAGTGGATCATACCGCACATCTCTAGCATTATTTAGACCAAAATACCAAACATGCAAACACTTTCATTACATTAGGGCGTTTCAATCATTTAATTATTTTTTGTTGTAGTTAAGACCGGAAGGGATTAGTCTCTGCATTCCAGATCTAGGGAGAGAGATCTATTCAAGAGCTCAAACCCATTTTCAGTGGGTTCATTAATGAAACCCGTTCCATTCTGGCGTCAGTTTTGACAACCAGTTTCAATGGAAAATAGAAAGTCTCCACATCGATACGTGATTCTTTTGTCTTAATTTAATCTTCTTTAGTGTTCACAGACAAAGTTTTTTAATCCCATCACAGCATAGCATGCACTAATATATGCAGTCAAAATGATGTAAAAATCATTCAAGCAATTTTATCCCTAGAAAGCATATAACCGGACATTATGATCTCATGACAATCATTCCAAATCAATTCACGCATTCCTAGCATGATACTAAGTACAAGAATAGAAATAATCATCATGTTTTGCATTTAAAATCTAAATAATAATAGAGAGAGTAGTAATCACACCCACATAAATTTTTCTGGAGTCTCTCGCGCCTCCGCGACGCCTCCACTATCCTTGATATGAGATTAAAGTCAAGATAATTAATTAATTAATTTTCAAGTTTCTCGTATTCGCCCAAAAATTCCTGTCTCCAAAATATTAATAGTCACTTAAAATTATTTTCACTAATATTAACTCAAGGGTTTTGGGTTAAAAAAGATATATATTTCTTTAAAAAATATTAGACTTTCATAATTTCTTAAAATAATTTAATTAATATATACTCAAAATATATTTTAACCATTTATTCAAAATTTATAGGTATCAAAATAATATTTCTACTAAAATATTCAATGAAGTTTTAAATTTCTAATTTCATTTTGTTTTCGCACATATGATCAACTACAAATAAATTTCATACTAAAATTAAAAATTTAAGATATATCTCGAATAAATTGTGACTTCAGCCGTTTAATAACATCAACTCTCGAACCAAAACTCATGGCATCCTTTGATGTGAATCAAAACTCTGAAATCTTCTGTGCTTTACGATCAACCAACACACAGCTGCCATGATCTTCTTCATTTTTCTTTTCCGTTTGTAAACACAAAACCCTCCAATCATTGGATCCAGAAAAATTTCCAAATCTGAAAAATGCCCAAAATCAAACCCATTACCTGCACATTCCTTTGATTTTCTTCTTCACGCACCATCATCAAGATCAAAACCTCCCAATCACGCTAATAATATCACCAGTCCCATTCCTTTGTTTGGATTCATCACAGCCTGCACATATACCAGTTGAAAAAAAAACCCAATCATACATCAGCTCCTCGGCACACACTAGATTTATCTTGTTGCAAAATCGGACACCCCAAACAGAATTTCAATTCCAGATTCTAGATTTTGTTTCCTATTTCACGGTTGCTCGAACACCCAAACCCAGAAATTCCTTCTTACCTTCCCTGTTTTCATTAGCTGGTCGAACCAAAAATAAGCTCATTTACTGAAGATGTTTGTTGTTCCTTCCACTTCTATTGAACGCTCCACTACTCAACCAAGTCCAACCGTGCTCCAGCTCATCCACAAACCCGAGAAGGAGAAATCAAACCCAAAATTTATCTCCTTCACTTGATTTCCAACACCACTCTATGCTCTGTTTTCAATGCCCCAAACCCAGAATTTCTGAGTCCAAATCTCAGATTTCCAGCTTGCTTCCTCCGATTACTGACTGTGAAGAACGAACAAAACCACTGGCTCGTTCTTCTTCTTCGTTTTCCTTCATACACAGATTGCATAGTTGAAACTCCTCCCTCTTCATCGCCTAAATTGCAGCAAGCTGCTGCTTCTCTTCATTGTGCAAACAACACCTCGGCGGACAGCAAGCAACGCACAACAGCAATTGCCGATCTGGTTTCTCCTCTTCGTTTCGTCCGGCAGCAGCAACAACAACGGTAACGGCATCCGCAACTTCTCCTTCTTTCTCGTTCTGTGTTCTCCCCTGTCTGTTTCACCGTTCCCAGTTGCTCCACCACTAGATACAACGGTCTGGTTCATTCATCTCCAAAACCACACCGGTAGCTTTCATGACTGGCAGCATCAACGTCCGGCAGCCATATTTCATCTTCAACGTCTTCTTTTCCGTAATTATTATTATTATTTTCTTTTTTTTTATTATTATTACTATTTTTACTTTTCTTCAATATTAACTCTTCTGTTTTAAACAAAATCTTTGATTTTGTTAATCCACTAATATTTTTATTAATTAATATTTTATTTAATTAAATTTTTTTTAAAGCTATAGTCTAAGTATACGCTTAAATAAAAGAAAAAAATATTTTATCGTGACGTGTATGCATTTGTAAATTTTTTGGGTATTACAATGACGGTGACTTTCAAGGCTTGTTTCTCAAAGACATTCGCAGTGGCCCCCTGAAAGCTTTCGCCATCTTCCGGGCTTGAGAGCTTGTGCTGCTTCATAACCTTCCTGGGATGTCTGAGACCTTTCTCCATATCTTCACAGATCGTTGTTAATCTTTTATTTTGATGACGTGATAACGTCTAACAGCATGGGATTGAACATCTTTCCATTAGGGCTTTCGACTTGGTGTGCCCCTGGGACGAATGGGTCCCTGACATGGAATCAGTCATTGATTCGTCCATCCAAATCATTTTGTCGACTCATGATTCTTTCTTGTTATTTGCTCGTTACCATTTATCTGGCCCCTTATAACTCAACGTCACTGTCTTCCTCGTTACCTTTCAATTGCTCCTGGGCATCAGACGTAATGCTTTAATAACTCGACAAATCTGCTTGGCATGAATCTAATATCCTATCTTACTCTGACTCTTTGTCATCATCTTCCATGCTACATCTTAACAGAACCGATGTCTTTCGCTTGTCACCTTTACTTGCACATACGCTCTGTCCCTATAATCATTATGCTCTGTTCTTTAGGATGAACCTCTTGTTTATACCTTATCTTATACACGTACATCGGATACGCTCTGTTCCCGTGGTAGTATTCCTTTATACCCCTTTTCTCTGAGAAAAGACCTATTAAGACATGATTAAATTAAAGCTCGACTTGCCATGGCCTTTTGCTCCCTGTTGACTTCTATCTCCTTTTTGAATCTCAACTTGCCCATTCCTCCCTCGCTTAACCACCTGTCTCCTTCTTTGAACCACTTTTCTCTTTTTCCGATGTGGTGTGCCGCTCCCTGATTTTTATGTCCATCCTCTTTTAGCTTTCTACCACCTTCAATTTCTGGGTGCATCATTCTTTCGGCATCATCAGCCATCCCCGTCGACCTCCCGTACATCCACTTCTTTACTACTACTACTACCATCTTCTTTTGTGACACTGTTACAGGCTATCGTTTCTTCCCCTATCCCGCGACCTCGATTTTCTCTGATGATCTCTCCCGGCATCGATCCCCCTCGCTTCCTATGGCAAAAAATCCTTGTTCTTCGTACTTCTTTTGTCGTTCATTTTCCTTTGCTTGCACCATGTCATTCCTACAACCACAATCATCATCTTCCTCTAAATTGATGCTAAAAAGTCTAATGGAGAAAGCCTTGCCTTCATTTTGGATCTCCATGACTTTTGACAAGAAGCCATCACTCCATTCAGCGACTTTCATATTTCATATCGTACATATCCCCTTAATTGATTGTAAGTCCAATTCCAACAACCCCCCATAATTATTTGACATTTCCTCAAAGAATGCCTTCGTCCATGTTTCAATGGGTACTCCCTTGATTTCTATTGTGACGGCCCACGTTTTGGTGTGCAAAATTGGCGAATACGATATATGTATTTTCTAGAATTTTTAATGGAAATACAACGACTTACATTAATTTTTCTCAAATTTATATTATTTATTAGAGAAGTGAGAAAAATGGGAAAATATGTGAAATTAGGAGGAAAATGAAATTTCTTGAGAAAAATAATTTTTGGGATTAATTGTGAAATTTTTAAAATTTTTATGAAATTTTTGGTGCAAATAATAGAATTTTTGGGAAGAAAATGTAATTTTTGGGGAATTATTTAATTTTTGAGAAAATAATTACACAAATGATGAAAATTAGT
>JAJIYU010016541.1:0-12111 GCA_030144865.1 Tinospora cordifolia | reverse complement strand
GATTAAGTGGGGTAATAATTAAGGGTTTTTTCGTCATTTCACTTAAGGGTAAAATTGGATTAAATTTATGGGGTGTAAACAACCAACTTTGGGGTGATTTTAGCCGTTCTCTATTTCTAACATAAATGTACCCTCCTTGTCAACCCTCGTCAACTCTGCCATAAAAGGTCTTACCTTGGCATAGTGCGAATCAATACTACCAATAATCTTATTAATAGCCTTCTTCTTTGCCCTATAACAACAACATTTGTTGACATTTAAAGCATACTTATCCATTATATCAGTCATCATGTCATTCACAGAATAGAATGGCTTTCGTCAAAAGGTTTCCAAAAACTCATCTACAAACCATTCACTATTTGCTTGTCTATTCCTCATTGCCCTATGACATGAATGCTCTATTTCAACTGTTCTAATAACAAATGTGTTCTCAGATTTAATCTTGCTTGCATATACTCTCCAATCACATTCTCAGCACATCCAACTTCTGCTCTCTTGTGATTACTCCTAACCCATCTTACGTTAAAGCCTTATGCTATTGCAAAATTCTGGACTACTCTCTTAAACTGTTGTTGATTGTCAAATCGCATTGCAACTTCAAAATTTAAGTCTTTGTGGTTGCAATTAGGATCATACATTATACTTCTTTACTTCTTAGGTATCGTGAAAATGTGGGAAATGCATCTTAGCTTGCATACATGAAAACAAAAAAAAAATATCATGACAGAAGCTTCTAGTCAATTCTATTAGCAAACCTTTCCAGCATCCAATTCTCATCATCGATACTCTCAGGAGTAAAAACCTCAAGTTCAGAGTCTTCATATTCTGATACATAAGGTTCATCATGCCCCTCTAATATCTCATTTCTTTTGCCCACTTGAGATGCAGATCCTTCACTTGGTATAATTGCTCTTGAAAATGTGTTCTTGTCCAATATTAGTCCAGTAACATAATTGGATAGTGTTATTGTCATATTCCTTAAGTTTGTTCTTGCAATAAAATACTCGTCATCACTATTGTAACACCCCCGAAGTTCGTAATCGTGTCACATTGCGAGTAGGCATGAGGTGAAATAACCTAATAAATTGGAAAATTAATAATAGTTGGGTTAGCTAAAAGAAAAAAAAAAGCATAATAATAATAATAACATAACATATATATGATGAAAGGTAGTATTAGAGAATTCGATCGATTTGTAAACATAGTAATGGAAAATAATAACATGATAACACATATACACCTATAATAAGCATAATATAATTGAAACAATTAAAAGATTAAAATGTGGGTAATCGTATAAAACTTATACTAAGGAATATATACATTAAGATGATTAGTATATATATGGATATACACATCAAATAGAAAAAAAAACATACATTTCAATAGTGATTAAAATAGATATGTATTTGTATATATATATATATATATATGTCTATATAAAAAAAATTTCGGCCAAACCAGAGAAATCTGATTTGGCGCTGAGCTTGTTAAAGAAGAGAGCCGAGATGAGGGGGATCTCGAATTTTCTGGACGAGAGAAGATTGAGGAAGAAGCCAAACTAACATTTAGCTGGCTGTAAATCAAGATAGAAGAGAGGAAAATCAAACGAAGAAGGGAAGAAGCTGCTGCTCTGAGCTGGTGTCGCAACTACCATGTGGCGAGGAAGAGAAAACAGAAAAATTCGATGCTCTGTTGCTGCGTGGAACAAAGGGGAGGAACCGAGTTTCACTAGCACGTAATGGAAGATGAGGAAAGATCACTTGCTGCTGAGTTAAAGATGAAGGCAGCAGTGGTGCTGCTGCTGCTCCGAGATGTTGTTGCACGAACAGAGCGAGGAAATGGAAACAGGGAAGAATGAAGCTGCAGCTCGTGGTTGCATGAACAGGGGTTGCAACAAATTTGGTGTCATGGTTTGGGACAAGCAGCGATATGATTTGAGTTGCTGGCCGAGAGATGGGTGTAGCTGTTGCTGCAGTCCGGGCAGGATGAAGGGATCCGAGCTGCTGGTAACGATCAGAAGGGAGGAAATAGAGCAACGATGCTCTATTGCTACGTTGTTGCAACGGCTGAATGAGGAAGTCTAAAATTCTAGTTCGAATTCTAAATGGTGGGTGCCGCACGACTGAAGAAGAAGAACCAGATTCTGGTTTGGCCGACAGGTAGAAAGCAGTGAAGATCGGTTTGGTTGGGTCGAAATTGCAGATGGTTCAATAGAAGCTAACAGGAGCACCTTGTGTTTTGTGACTCCATTTCTGGTTCGGTTGACTGCTGGAAAACAGGAAAGACGGAACACGACTTGATCTTGGGTGCATGGTGCGTTGTTCGACAGAGAAAGCACTACTGTTGTGCTTCAAAATCTCTGGATTTTAGATTATGAAAAATAGAAGTTTTGTGAAGCTGGTAGTTTGTGCAACAGGGGATCCGAACGTTATGATTCAAACCTTGAAGTTGGATCATTGAATCCCAACCAAAAATCTGGTATTGGTGGTCTTAGTGCATCGGTTAACAATGAGAAGTTGGAGCATGGTTGGATTTTAACTTAAGCCGTTGAACGTCCAACGGAAGTTAGAGGGAGCACCGTGTGGTTCGTTGGCTTCAATTTCTGATGTTAGCCGACCATTGAAACCGAAAAGGTAAGAACAATCTCAATTTTTTGAATTTTGTTTTCTAGCTGTGAGTAGAGGAGAGTGTTTAAAAGACTTAATCTAAATTTAATAAATTAATATAGATTAATTAGGATAATAAATCTATAATTTTTGTACCTTGTTCAAAGCAAAAGAATGTTAGGTTGAGAAGAAAAATCAATGTTGGATTATTTATCGAAGTATGTCATCGTTTAATCTTTGCAAATTTGAATAAAAGTTATTAGAATCAACAAAATAAGATAAGATTTAACTAGAACTTAAATACTAGAAAATCTAAAAGGAATGGTTAACATTTTAGAAAAATTAGAGTGAAGAACTTAGTTAATAAATATTTTAGAGAACATAAAATTAAGAAAGTCTTAACAAAAATCTAAATTAACTAAGAACACTTCTAATAAGAAAATGAGACACTAAGAGAAATTTAGAAATGTAAAGCATAAATTATTTAGTTAGCTAAATATATAAAAAAAATAAAGACGAAAATAATACTAATAAACCTTTGAAAATATAAATTTCTTATAAGAAAAAGAATAAAAACTTCAAATATGGAAGAGACTAAAGATTTGACCAATAGAAGTCTTATTTTGTTTGTAATTATTTTATTTAAGATATAAATAATTATTTAATTCATAGCGACTAAGAAATGAAAAAACATTTATTTAATAAATTTTAATGCATAAAGTTGATCACAAAAATAATTCTGATTAGTTAAAACTACTAGATTGAAAAGTTATGAAATCACTTCAAAGCTTTAGTTAGAAATATTATTGCAATTAAAGTAAAATGAAGAAACTAGGAACTTATAAATAATGATTTAATACATTTTCTATGTGCAGATCGACATTCTTAAGAACAAGTATTAGCGACGAACGGAAAAGAAGGAAATCTGAAAATCAGGTGGGCATGACTTCCTTGCTCATTTATAATATACGGATTTAAGATTCAGAGCATTTGGTTGAATAGTTCTAGGATTATTAAATTTTGTTATGAAATTGATTGAACTTGTTTGGCGTGCTTGGATGATGGTGTGATGATTTATTTAAATTGTGTTTCGTCTATCTATGGCATGCGTTAATAGGGAAATCTTGCATTTAGATTCCATCATTTCCTCATGTGAATAGTCTACATTATTTGATTTATTTTCCATGATATGCTTGATAGTTGGCATGATTGAAATTATTTGTAAAACTAAAATAAAACTATAGCTTATTAAGAATCCACGTACTGGTACGATTGATGAGCCTGAAGCGGATCGAGGTGGCATTTTCTATATGTCACTGCTTGAGATTGTCGAGCCACAAGGCAGATCGTAGGTATTCCCACTCGGAGCTGACTGTGACAGCTCAAAGTCTTTGGGAGACGGTACGAGTCGCGATAAGTACTCTCTCTTAGGTTGTGATGTGAGTATCGATTGATTTTAGATGGTTATTGGAACCCTCTGAGATTTGATTGGATCACAGGGAATACCGAGAGGCATCTCAACCCTCTTTCGGTCTTAGACTCCGACTAAAACAAACGAATGTTTGAAACGCCTAATGTTTGAAAGTGCTTGTAATATTTTAGATTGGGTCTGTATAATGCATGTGATGTGTAGGATCAATCTACTGAGCTTTTGAGCTCACACCCACTTTATTTTTCAGGTACACTTGGACGTAGTGTATGTTAACTTACGTCAGAAGACTTACACTCTGATTGGACACCTCATGAGGAGGTCGTCCGGGATAGGTGACTTGGAGGTGATGTTTTAAGTATTTTTACTGGACTGTTTTAACGTGTTTACATTGGTTTAACTTTGATTGTTTTATCTTTCAATGGCTTTCCTTGTTTAACGAGTTTGGGTTGAATGAATACTTTTAAAGTACTATCTGCTGCATTATCGATGATTTGTATCAATTAATCCAGTAAGCATTTTGAGGAGTCCTTTTGATGTTTTATTTTGGTAAACAATTACTCAAATATTGACTTAAGAACAAATTTATTATGAAGTTGATTTTGAAGAAAAAGATTTGAACAGAACGAAATTTTTAGTAGCATCTCGTTTTTCGTTGGGCAACGATCCACACGTGACGTAACACATGAACGGAGGTCCAGTCGAAAATTGGGGTGTTACAACTATCTTCATTATCAGTACTATATTCTTCCCATTGGCATTCATTGTCGATGTCAAAATCATCATCACTTGGATGATCTGAAGGATAATCCATTATATACTCCTTCGTGTGACATTAATTAATTTCAATCAATTAGTCTCACCATGTGTAACACCCCGTAACTTCGTGATCGTGCCACGTCGCGAGTGAACAGGGGATGAACAATAATCAATGAATTAGAATCATGTACAATTTAAATATAGATGTAGACTATGCCTAAGAGTAAATAAATTATTTCATAGCTTGATCGCGCTCGTGCGAAGGCGCGAGTGATGCTAAAAATGAAACATATTAGTTGATCGAAAAATAATAATAGTATGATAAAACTATATTTTATGTTTTATATATATATATATATATATGAATAGCGGAAATAATTGATTGACGCCTATTATGATTAGTATAGAAAAAGAAAAGAAAAAAAATTTAAAAAATAATAATAATAATAATAAGGTTAAATGAATAATAATTGTAAATTTTATACACTTATGATAAGGATTAAATAAAAGTTTATAGGAAAATAAGTTGAGATTGTATTTTATTATGATATCTTAGTAATTAGCAAGTGGGTAATAGTATCAACTCCCACTCTCAACGTTTAAGATGAAATATACATCTTGGTGGCTTACGAAGGAAGATGAGCAAATGGGGAATGAGCGAAAGGTGATGAAAGAACTAGAACAATCGGTTTGGGCGGTGAACGGAAGGCAACAAAAGAAGAATCCGGGAAGTTCCTGTGAGGCACCAGAATTGTCTGGTCAATAAAAAAATGAAGAAGTGGCTACCGAATGAAAGTGAAGAGGAAGTTGCTCGTGCAGGTGGTGCATCGAGCAGAGGAAGGGAAGGAGAACAGAGCATGGGGCTGTCGTTGTAATTGGGATGGCCACCGCTGCTGTCTTCGCCGTGGAACAAAGAAAGGAAAACGAAGAGAAAGAAGAACATGCAGCTGCTCGGAGTCGTGAATTGCAGAAACGTGATGGGAACGGGAAGAACCAACGCCGAACAGAGAAGAAGAACGAAGAACAAAGCAGCATAGTTGGCTGCTGCTGTTGCTCACTGGCTTCCAAATAGAGAGGCAGAACGAAGAACAGAGCAACGTGGTTTGCTGCTGTTGCTCACTGGCCGCCGAACAGAGAGGAAGAACGAAGAGGAAGCCGACTGGTGGTGAGCTGATACAATAAACCGAGAAGGAAAACTGAAGCTGCTGGACATTACTGGTTTCTTGGCTTCCTGGTTTGTGCCATCAATGGAACAGGGGAGCTTATCATGGTGGCCGAACATGATTGAAGATGAAGAAGTGGTTGCGCATGAAGGAGAAACGAAAACAGGGGATGAAGAAGCTGTTGCGGTTGCACGTTGCTGCTAGACAAGGAAGTCGAGGAACAGCTGCTGCTATCTTTGTTGTAGAACAGAGGAGAGGAGCCGAGCTGCTGTAGCATGATGGAAGAAGAAACCGTGTAAGAAGGAAAAAATGGGGAAACAGAGCATGAAAGAAGTTGTTGCAGCAATGGTGGAAATGAATGAATGAAGAGAAACGCCATGCAGAGACTATAAAGAGAGCTTAAATTGGTCTGGTGCCATTGCTGTTACTGTTGTGCAGCTGTTGTGGCAGCCGAACGAAGAAGAAGAAGAACCGAAGCGATGATGCTCTGTTTGTGAGGGCTGCTGCTGCTGTAGAATGAAGAATAGTGGGTGTTGCTGTTTCGGTGTGCATGAACAGAATAATGAAAACAGAGCAATGAAATGTTCCTGCTGCTGTTGTTGGTTTGGGAAGCATGAAGAAGAAGAGCAGCAGTTGCAGCTACTACGTGGGACAGAAATGGAGAAATTGCAGCTATTGTGAATCAGGGGACAAAGGAACCATGGTGTCGATGGTTTGGGTTGCGCGTTATTGAAGCTGCGGCTATGGTATATGATGTTAGAGTGTATAACTGGGGAACAAAAAGGAAAAGGAGATGGAGGTCGGTTTGGAGCTAAATGAGGAAGAAGATGAAGAACAGGGAAAGGATTTGGAGGCTTCGAGGGAAAGGATTAAACGTGGAGAAATAGGAATGCAATTTGGTGTGTTTGATTCCTAGTGGCGATTGAAGAATGAAGGGGTGTTAAAACTGCTAGTCGTAAGATTTGTTACTGAAAACGTTTGGGTGTTGAACGTAATTCGAATGTGGGAATGTTGCTGGACGGGGAAGAGGAGAAACCATCCCGTGGTGGCAACTTCTTCATCAACTAGTGAGTTGACCAACTTAAGAGGTAAGGAAATTAAGGAATTTAGACTATGAGATTTTAACATGATTATGTGATAATGAAAGAAAAATGGACATATTAAGGTAGATTAAAGAATACCATACTATAGTATAGGTAATTTATACACAATAATATGCACTAGTTAGAATTAGGAATTATAAAATGCTAAGATTGAGAAATAAACAAAATTAATTAATGAATGCATTTCTAATAATTCAAAGCTTTAAATCAAGAATTAAAGAGAATTAGAAGTCATTCATGCAATATTAAATCATTCAAATAGGAAAATAAATAAATAATTACTTGAACTAGTGCTATAAATAATTTTAGTAAGAAATTTCAAGTAATAATGGGAAATGTTAAGAGGAAAAGAATTAGATTTTGTTTAATTATTTACTTAAGCATTCAACTATTTAATCTTAGGAAATTTTGAACAAAGATTATTTGAATCACTACCACGAAGTAACCTTAACTAAGACTTTAAGAGTAGGAAATCTGAGAAGGAAATTAATGTCTTAGAAAAGAAGATTCAGGAATCCAGTTAATAGATATTTTAGAAAATCTTAATGAACTCATAAAACAAATAAAATAAGTTCTGGTCTGAAACTAACGACAACAATAATAATAATAACCTTAGCAAAACTCTATGGATTGGAGAAGATTAGAAATCTTAACTCCTAACAAGACTAAGACTTGACAAATAGAAGTCTTATTTTGTTTGTAATTAAACTAATTTTGATATCAATAAATTATTCAAATTCTAAAGATTAAATCATTAGAAATTGTTTAAGCTTAAGGGTAATTCTATTAGGTGTTTAATTTCAGATTTATACATGGTATAGTACGGGATTTCAAAGGAAAGCAAGGTCACCTGGAAGAACGGCAAGACCAGGTGGGCATGACTTCCTTGCTCATCTGTATTATATGGATTTAAGATTCAAAACATTTGATTGAATAGTTCTAAGATTACTATAATTTTGTTAGGAAATTTATTGAACTTGTTTGACGTGAATTGGATGATGAATGATTTATTTAATTTGTGTTTTGTTTATTTATAGCATGCATTAATAGAAATCATGCAATTTGACTTCATTATTTACGCATGTGAATAACCTGCATTCTTTGATTTATTTTCCATGATATACATGATGATTGGCATGAATGAAATGGTTTGTAAAACTAAATTAAAACGATGGTTTATTAAGAATTTACGTATCGGTACGATTGACGAGCCTGAAGCGGATCGAGGCAGCATCTCCTATATGTCACTGCTTGAGATCGTCGAGCCACAAGAAGGGTCATTAATTTTTTCCACCTAGTGACTGTGACAGCTCGAAGTCTTTGGGAGACGGTATGATTCATGATAAGTACGCTCTCTCTTTGGCTGTGATGTGAATATCGATTGACTTTAGACGGTTATTGTAACCCTCTGAGATTTGATTGGATCACAGGGAATACTGAGAGACATCTCAACCCTCTTCTAGTCTTAGACTCCGAGTAAAATGAACGAATATATGAACGCCTAATGTTTGAAAGTGTTTGTAATGTTTTGAATTGGGTCTGTATAATGCATGTGATGTGTAGGATCGATCCACTGAGCTTTCGAGCTCACTCCCATTTCTATCTTTCAGGTTCACATGGACTTAGAATGTTGTAGTCTACGTCAAAAAACTCACACTTTGATTTGGACACCTCACGGGGAGGTTGTCCGGGATAGGTGACTTGAAGGTTAAGTCTCATGTATTTTACTGAGTTGTTTTTATATAATCTCGTTGGTTTTAACTTAACCGTTTTATCTCTAAATGACTTTATTTATTTAATAATTTTTAGATTGAACGAATAACTTTAAGGATTTTCGCTGCATTACCGATAAACTGTATTTGTATTAGTTAATCCAGTGAACGATTTGAAGAGCCTTTTGATGTTTTATTTTGATAAACGATTACTAGATATTGACTTAAGAGCAAACATATGATGAGGTTAATTTTGAAGAAAATATTTTAACAGAACGAAAATTTCAAGTAGCATCTCGATTTTCGATGAGCGACGATCCACACGTGAGGAAAAACGTGAATGGAGGTCCGGCCGAAAATTGGGGTGTTACACCATGGTGATGCACTACTTACTATCTGCTGCAAATCAATATAAATGTAGCAAATATGAACATGAGGCAACAATGGTGCTTGCATTCAAGATTTGGCAACACTATTTACATGGTGAGCATTTTACTCTTTATTTTGATCATAAGAGTCTCAAGTACTTGTTTTTCCACAAAGATTTGAACATGAGGCCGAAAAAATAGATGGACCCGCTTAAGGATTATGATTTTACCATCGAGTAATATCGTGAGAAAGCTAATGTAGTAGCCAATGCACTGAGTAAAGTACGAGTCGAGACGACTTGTGTCACTAAACATATGTCTTAAGAGTGAAGGATGATTGATTATGTGACAGTTATGAGTATCCACAAGACTTTCACTGATACCGGAGTTAGTGCATAGATGAGAACTTAGTCAGCGCTACTTACTGAGATCATAGAGGTGCAACCTCGTGACATTGATTATGTGATGTATCGAGAGTGGGCAAACTACACTTCTCATGTGGAGTAGTCAATTGACAGTATGGTGAATTGAGCTTTAGGGGACGACTGTGGGTACTTGATAACCCTTACCTGAAATAGGAAGTGCTAGCAGAGTTGCACCGCTTGAGATATACCATTCATCCAGGTACCAAGAAGATGTATCATGATGCTCAACATACATATTGATGGTCGGGGATGAAGCGAAATATTGCGGTTTTTGCGCAGAGATGTGACACATGCCAGCAGGTTAAGGCTGAGCACCAAAGACCCGGTGGTTTACTACGACCCTTGGCTATTCCTTAGTGAAAATAAGAGCACATTACCATGGACTTTGTGATGGGGTTACCCTGGACTCACCGGAGTGTCACAGACCAAAATTCAACCACCTTAATCTTATAGTTTTGCCTTGGGAGGTTGGAGGCATTGGTGGAGAATTCTACAACATCAAGGGCAGTTCTAGAATACGATGCAATATTCTAGAATAATCTAGAATGTTCTAGAATAATCTAGAATATTCTGGAATGTTCTGGAATATTCTGGAATGTTCTAGAATATGATGGAAGGCCCTAAAATATTTTAGAAGGTTCTAAGATGTTGGGGAAGCCTTTGGAACATTTTGGAAGGTTCTGGAATATTATGGAACCTTGTGGAATGTTTTGGAAGCTTATAGAGAATTCTCCAAATCTAGATATTTCGAAGGGTGCTAGATATTTCTAAGAGTATAAGATATTTGTAAGGGTGTAAGATATTTTTATGTCCTCTAGATGCATAATATAAATCGTAGGATTAAATTGATCTCCACCATCCATTGAAGAGGTGGAAAGGCTATAAATAGGTGGCCTTGGTCATTTGGCAAGGCATCAATCAATCAACCAAACAATCAAACTAAGAATCAAAAGCATTGTAAAGCATTCTCCAAGTAACAAAGTTCTCTTTAGTTCTTTTTTTCTCTACTTGTCTTCTTCTTTTCCACTGCGCTTAGCTTGTGCCTTACACATCAAATGAGGGTTTAGGCTGACTTAGTTACTAAGGAGCAAGTGTCTAAGTGCCGCACGGGCAAGGAAAGAATATGTTCGTGACAAGAGACATGATACTATTTGGGTTATTGTGGATAAACTGACTAAATCTGCTCATTTCATCCAGATTTATACTAGAGATTTGGTTGAGAAGCTGAGTCGATTGTATATCTGCGTGATCATGATATTACATGGGGTCCCAATGTCCATTGTGTTTGATAGAGATGTTCGGTTCACTTCCCATTTTTTGTAGAGCTTGTAGAATTAGTTGGGGACTAGAGTAAACTTGAGTACAACCTTTCATCCACAAATTGATGGTAAGTTTGAGAGAGTGATCCAGATTTTGGAGGATATGCCCTGCGCATGCGTCCTTGATTTTGATGGCAGTTGGGAGGATCATTTGGCATTGTGCGAGTTTGATATAATAACAACTACCAGGTGAATATCAACATGGCATCTTTTGAGGCATTATATGATCGACCTTGCCGATCGCCAGCTTGTTGGGCCATTTGTGACATAGCAATTTTAGGCCCTATTGTTGTACATGAGCAAAATGAGAAAATCCAGTAGATTTGTCAAAACATGAAGGCAGCTTAGGATTGGTAGAAAAGCTATGCGAATAACTAGAAGAAGGTCCTTAAGTTTGATGTTGTGCTTGTGTACTACTTCAGATTTCTCCTCAGAAGGGGCAGACTTGCTTTGGTATTTCAGGAAAACTTGTTCCGAGATATATTAGACCTTTCAAGATCATCGAGAGGATAGGTCTTGTTTCTTACCGATTGGCATAACGACCCCAGTTAGCAAGAGTACACAACATATTTCATGTGTAAATGTTGAGGAATACAACCCCAACCCCTTGCACGTGTTAGACTGGAGACATGTTGATTTGTGAGAAGATTGTACCTCTAATGAGGCTTTGATAGCTATCATTGATCGAGCTATGAAGAAACTACACAACAAGGAGATATCGATGGTACGTATGCCTAAGCAGTTTCATGGTGTCGAGCATGACACCTGATAGCAAGATGATTACATGGCGAGTCACTTCCCTGAGATTATAAGAGTCATTTCTTGATTTTTTTGTTACCTTAGTAAATTTCGAGGACAAAATTTGTTCTACGGAAGGGAGATTATAACGACTCATATTTGTAGGCATTGAGTTGATGAGTTCGACACATATTTTCATGTATCAATAGATGAATTATAAATAAAAATACATAATTTTACGAAAATACATGATTTTTATGGCAATGGTATTAATTAATAATAATTAATAATGAAAATATTAATAATAATAAATATCACATGATGAAAATTTACTTGATGATGAAATAAATTAATTAAATCTTCATACACATAAAAATATGCATACATATATACATATACATGATTGTATGTATATATATATCAAAAATGGGAAAATTGAACACACACACACACACACACACACACACACATATATATATATATATA
>JAJIYU010016540.1:0-12104 GCA_030144865.1 Tinospora cordifolia | reverse complement strand
GTGTTTAATTGAGTGTTTTTGAGTTGTCTTTGAGTGCTAAACATGTTGAAGAAGGAAAACTTTGTTGAAATTTCAATAATCTTCAAGTTAAGGTGGAAGTGACTTCTCAAACCTCTATTTTACTTGTTTAGTTTAATACCATGTTCACGTATGTTTGATTTCGTTTAAAATGCATATTTAGGTTTGAAGAACATGATTAAAATTTTAGATTTGCATATATGTCATGTTAGTTGATCATGAAACCACATTATGCTTAGATTATACATGTTTAGGTTTATTTTAAAGTATGATGCATACTATGTATTTGTTTTCATGCTTTGAATGTTTATGTGTTAAAAATTCTGAAATTGTTTTATTTATCTTTCATGAATATAGTTTATATATGTTTCATGAGTATGAAATTTAAAGAAAGATGTTGAGATTAAGAACCACGTACTGTCACAGTAAACACAAGGGTCAATGTGGGTGGTATTTACATGTGATTAGTTCACATGGGTGATGTCCCAAAATACTTGGAATATAGGTTAAGCCCTATATCCAATGAAACTTGGCATAAGTAATGCCTTTTTACTCAAGGGAGGTATTTTGATAAAGAACATCAAGGGCCTTAAAATCCTTTCAGTCATTTACAAATGTAAACAAAATATCATTTGAAATGCCTAATGATTCACAAGTGCTTGAATTTGAATGTGTTATTAATCTAAATTAGTAATTTGGTTGTTTGAAAAAGGATCCATTGATCTATGTGCTTACCCTGCCTCTCTTATCTTTTAGGAAATTAAACACATGATGATGCATCCTAAAGACTTAGAATGCTAGTTTTTAGAAAGTTTCCATTTTATTTACAATGTATGGGCATGTTGCTCAAGTTTTGAATTATTTTCGTTGTAATAGTTTCATTTAATTTAAATCTAAGTTACATACTCTCTTTTATTAAATTGAATAAAAAAATAGAATTTTTTTTATCTCATGTGCAATTGCCTTATGAATGTTTTTAAATAAATAATGCTTGGGATAATTGAAATAGAAAATCAAGTTGTGTACTTGTAAAGTAACACCGACCCGACCCGCTTTGTAATTAAGTCCAATTGAAAGTCTCGGGGGTTTGGGCGTTACATGTGCATCAAGATAACATAGGATTCTCATGGAAACTTCTGTTATTGATTCCTTGGTGTGCTCATTGGTAACCTTCTAATATTGGAAACTTCCATTCTTGGTTTTCTTGGTGTGCTCATGATCATCTTTCTAACATGGTTTAGCAACGTTTTGGGATTCTTTCTAATATAGATTAGCAAAGATTTGGACATCCCTTTGTATGCATAGGAAACTTTGTAAATCTTTTTCTAGCATATACATTGAGAACTTTCAATGTTTCCATCTTTCCTCATTCCTCCTTTTTTGGATGTCCCACCATGTGTGTGTAAATGTTTCTAATTTCCATTTGTTTCTATTTTGTTTCTCACAAAACCATGCCCTTGGCATGTTTTTAATTCCCTCCTTATGACACCCAGATCTACAAATTAAATAAACTTCTAATGAATTAATTTCATTTATCATTTAGGCCTCAATAATGTTGCACCTCAATTTCTATAAATTTATCTTTGTTTCATCTCATTTCATTATTCCCATTTCTATATGTAATAACCCAAAATTTTGTCAAATAATTAAAGATAAATAAGTTTAATGAAATTAAATGAAATAAGTTAAGACATCCTTGGGTGCAAATTGTGGGTTTACACATGAAAAATAATATGTATTGGAAATATAATATAAAATAAGCAAATAAGACCTTAATTTGATAATTAAATGAAAATTTCAATTTAGTAGAATTAATTATGAAATTTAAAGAATTGCTTAAGAAAAAAAGAATAGAAATAAAGTATATATATATATATATATACACATATATATAGGATAATGTGTGTACGAATAATATGTGTGTTAGCAAAATGAATGTAAATACTACATATTATAGGAATATGTTTGTAGATAAATTTACATAATTAAATAAAAATGTTGTATGCTTATATTTATCTAATATAAGTACAAAATAATATAAAGATCAATTTATAATTACATAAATTATTATTTGAAAATAAAAATATGAAATAAATAAAAATATATATAAAAATGTATATTATTTAATTATTGACATTAAAAATATTAAATAAATAGAAATATATTTAATAAATACAATATTAAAAAATTAGAAAGGTGAGAATATTAGAAAATCCATAAAATAGAATGATTTGTGCAATAAAACCAAGTTTTCATTAATTAGAAAGTGTATAATTAGCAAAATTTGGATAATAACAACCTTAGAAAGTGATTTTGGTATTAGAAACTGCATCCAACGGCCAGAAATACATCATCCGCACGATTTAAGATCTCACGGTCACGATCAAAACTGCACCATACGCCCGAATGCACCGAATCACTGAAAACCAATGATCCACAAACAATCTGCCAGATCCAATGAACGAGATCAAACCAAAACCGACACTCGGATGCACCGAATCAGCAAAATCCAACGACCCACATTCAATCCATCAGATCCAATGGCTCATGACTTAGGCGTGATCGTTGGTCGTGAACGTGCTACGATCGAGGAACATCCAATGGGCCAGATCAGATGCGCAGTCAGAGATCACGAACACACCACAATCAAGGATCATCCGACGGCCCAGACGAAATTCGTTGACCGCGATTGAGATCCGCACACCACAATCGACGCACATCCGATAGCCTAGAAATACGCGTTCCGATCAATCGCGAACCGAACGTTGCACTCGAGGAAATCCAACAGCCCAGATCGAACCTGCACGATCTATGATCTACCACTGCGATCGAAAACAATCCGTCGGCCTAGATCAAATGCTCTGAAATAAAAACGAAAAATTTGAATAAAATCAATAAAAATGTTTCCAAAAAATCCAAAAAAAATGGTTTCTAAATTCCAAAAATTGCCTAAATACACTTGCTATTTTCCAATGCTTGGGGGGGGGGAGGGGGGGCACGAAATTTTGAATAATTGGCAAGTTTCCTATAAGGAGGACACCAAAAACTTACCATTATACACTATTTTGAACTCTATATAAAGGACCCTTAATGCTCACACTGTGTTCATCCCAAATCAAGAGCATACTAGTCCCTCTTCACTCTCTCTAGCCTTCTTCTTGGCAATCCCCTCAGTTCTTGAGTAATCTTGAACTATTCTTGAGTGTTCTTGAGTAATCTTGAACTGTTCTTGAGTGTTCTTGAATTGTTCTTGAGTGTTCTTGAGTGTTTGGAAGCTTTGAAGTAACGAAACTCTGCCGGATTTCAAAGGTGTGCAGAAGAGACGTATTTAAGGTGGAAGTGATTTTTAACTTTTACTTCTTTATTTTAATTTGAATAAGTCATGCATGTGTGATGATGTTTTGAAGTTGAATGATTGAATATATGTTTTAAATATGCATGCTTTATTTATTTGATGTGCCATGAATATACATGTTATGGATGTTTAAAAAAATCAAGAATAATGATGCATGATATGCTTGAATTGTGCCCTGAATAAATATTTGATGATTCATGTTATATACATGTTGCATCGAAGGTTTAATCTGATATTGTGTGTTTTATCACTAAGAAAAGATTAAATAAAGATTCAATCCACGTACTGGCGCGATGATGGGCTGTACAGTGTCATCGTGTGTGTTCCACCCCCGACCCAGCTTGTCGGTTTACCATTGATGATTTTGAACTAGGTTTCCAAGAGTAATCCCACTTCATAGATATTGGAGTTTGAGTTTCCAAGAGTGATTCTCTCTCCCAACGATGTGGAACACAGAGATTATACTCTTTCAGTCCGAATGTCAACCATAAACAAGAAATTGTTTAAATCACCTAATGTACAAAAGTTTTTGATATGCTTGGTTTATTTGAATTGAAATAATGATTTAGATGTTTGAAAAGATCCACTGGGCTATGTGCTCACCCTTCCTTCTATTTTTTAAGTAATTGATTTACATGAAGACCATGAATACTAGTTAGGTTCCTTTTATTTAAAAAGTTTCTAATTTCTATGTTAGAGCATGTTGCCCAAGTTTTGAATCTTCCACTGTAATAGTTTTTCTTCAAGATCAAATTATATACTTAATTTTATTTAAGTAATTGAGTTTATGAATTTCAATTATTTCTTATATTATTACCTTATGAAATTCTTAAATTTAAATTATGCATTGTCAAATAAAGTTAAGGCATGAAATAATTGAAATAGAAAGTGATGCAAGTTGTGTACTTGTAAATGTAACACCGGCCCGACCCGCCATTTGGTTTAGTCTACTATCAAGAGAATGGTAGTCATGTCTAATGCTTAAAGATACGGGGTTTGGGGATTTACACTATGAAACTCTTTGGAGCAAATGGACTTCTATCTAATTAATTACACATATAATTGAAATGAATCATTTTATTTAATTTCATTTCATAATTTTTTTTCAGAGTATTACACATGGTTGGAATTCAAATGAGTCAATGAACCAATACTTGGCCCCATGGACGAAGTCTTGGAAGTAATGCGCTGAAGGCCAATTCCTCATCATGACACCACTTTAGAAGTGAGGTCTTACTCGATCCTCAATCCCATCTCAACTATTGCACAATAGCATAGACAGTCGCCCAAGGTAGGAAAATACTTACAATGATACCAAACTACTACCACAGTATCCGTGTCATGACCTTGATACATGGTTAGACTCTTAATTGCCTTTATTTAGTGACCACTAGCATGCACGCTTTCTCTCATCATCATGGTATAGGTATACGCTAAACATGTTGATAGATTATCATGTGTTAGGTCACGCAGATCATGTTATCCAACAATTAGCATAGATGGCATATTCTTAGAATAGTGTTTTAATAACAGAAATTACATAGCATGATGTCATAGTATCATAAGCAGGCAATCTTATAACAAAGTATCATTACAATTCTAGTATGCTTCTAAGCTTATAAAAGTAAACCTACATTCATGCTTTACATTCGAGACAAAAATAATATTGAAGAGAGTGCACAATCATTTCTACTTGTTTTTCGCTCACTTCCTTCTAAATCCTTACTTTGCTATATCGCTCGTCAAAGTATCCTTAACCTTTACTGATTAAATATAATGATTTAATATCTTTAAGACATAGTCAAATGGTGTCCTACTCTATGTCCCATAAAGTATACTAATGGGCGATAGTAATCACATGTTATTGTAATTTCTTTTTGGCCACTGCAGTATAGGGGCGGTATTGTGGTGGTCATGGTTTTTGTGCACGAAAGGTTAGAAAATGAGACATACACCGTGTTACCACAGTACTCCTCGTGTTACAATGGTAACGCGAGACTAGTTTTCATGTGCATCTTAATAGTCACACGATCTCTCAAAATTTGCATTTTGTTCCTAGTTCTCTCATTTCTCTCGTGCATGGAACTTTGATGCATTGAATCATAAGCCTAAATTATGAAACTTACACTGTAGAATATTGTACTTTACTATTCAATTTCTTCTCCATCGTTTTCTTGTTGTTCATCTTGTCAAAACACTTCGAACATAGCCAATGCGCTATTTCAATAAAAGAATATTTGCACTTCAATTAATACCATGATTGTAATTAAGCTACATAGATTTCACGTGAATCTAATCCTTACCTTTGTATATTCGTCCGTTGTGGTGTCATAGTTCACGTTTTTCATGGTCTGCTCACTTTCTCTAACAGTGTTTGTGAAGTAGCTACCATGAGATGGGAGAATTAACACCATTCTAAGATGCATTAAAGGGAGGGAGAGTCAAAGAGGTAGCTAGGGCGAGTGGCTGCAGAAAGAATTGTGCGATTAGAGTTCCTATCGCACACAATATATAGATAACCCAATGCCCCAGAACTTCCATTTTTGATCTTCAATCGTAGGATTGCAATATCTCGTAACAATACTATTGTATTTGGAGTTGTTTCTAATTGCAATATCGCGATATCTCTTTTGGGCACTACGGTAACACGTCTATGCCCCAAAGCTCTGAGTTTTCTAATTGCAGTACTGCAATATTGTCTCTCAGCACTATCATACCACACATCTTTGTCCCAAATTCAGTGTTTTTAATTGCAGTAAAGTAGTACTGGTAACCAGTACCACAGTAACCACATGAACACTTCATTTTTCCATTTCACGCCGCACTAGCGCAGTAGTGTAATACCCTGAAATTTTGTACTAAATGAAATGAAATGATAAATGAAGTCTAATTCATTTCTAAAATCCACGCAAAAGTTCAAATTTACTCAAAAACCTTTAAGGGGAATATGATTTAAGAAAAAAGAATGAAACGAAATGAACACCTCAAATGGTTTAGGCATCAAAAATTCATTTCATTTGCTCAATTAAGAGTTTATCTACTTGGTATGCATTAAGGGAAATAAATGAGGAAAAAAATGGAAAAAACTTATCCAATTGAAAGTTATAAATTTTAATTAAATTTATGTGAACCCAAAAGTGTTTGCTAGGGCTAAAATCCTAACCAAATGAGAGATTATAATTTCTTTTAAAGTCATGTGGACCCAAAAATGTGTGACCACCCTAAGCATGTGCAAGCCACATGAGTAATAATACCATGATCATGTACACCATGCCTTATATACAAAAGTAAACTGTCCATGATGGCTTAGAAACCCTAAAAGAATGATCTCATGCACACACAACTAATGATCATGTGCACGCAAACTATATGCTCACAAAAACATCCCAAAACCCTAACCATTTTTGAGCAAATCCACATTGGAAACTAAGGATGATCATGTGTCCACTAAAGTTTGATATTGGCACCCCCTAGACGTCTGAACAAAGCAAGAAAGGGAAAGGGAGAGTTTCCTAAACTCAAGATACCCTAATCTTGGTGCCACAAAGAAGATTGACCATTATATCATCACTTTGAAAACCCTAGCTATCCCATGAGTACATGCAAACCTAATACAATGTTTTTCTCTTCTTTTTTTTTTAGAGAATTATAGGATCCCCTCAACTGATTGAACCGATTATCTATCCTAGGTAAAAGATACTTATTCTTTATGGTTATTTGGTTGATCTTCCTATAGTCAACACATAACCTCATTGGACAATCTTTCTTCTTTACGAATAGTAAAAGAGCTCCCCATGGTGATTCACTAGGTCTAATGAATCTCTTCTCATGGAGTTCATCGAGCTATTTATTGAGTTCGACCAACTCCATTGTTGCCATTCTATGGGGGGCGGGAATGGCTATAGGATTTGTGCTTGGATGCAATTTAATCTCGAACTCAACTTGTCTATGTGGCGGCAGTCCAGGTAAATCATCTGGAAACTCATCTAGATGCTCTTGCACTACAAGTATCTCCCAAATATCTTTTAACTCCCTAATATCGTGATCCAAAACTTATGTGAAGTCTTCATTTTGCTTATGCAATG
This sequence comes from Tinospora cordifolia, assembly GCA_030144865.1. NCBI lineage: Eukaryota > Viridiplantae > Streptophyta > Magnoliopsida > Ranunculales > Menispermaceae > Tinospora > Tinospora cordifolia. The sequence continues at coordinate 4,646 of JAJIYU010016540.1, read as the reverse complement.
CAACATAGTGGTCATAGGGCTTTGATGTAATCTTTGCACATCTCTCTTGACCTTCACTAGTTCACTAGATGGTAGAGTCAACGTGACTCTTCGTCTTGGGAAATTAATCTGAACTTGGTATTAGGTTAACCAATTCATGCCCAATATCACATCATAACCATGGAAAGATAGCACCCTAAGGTTAGTAGTTATTAGTTTATCTCCAAATCTCAATTCACATGTATAAGTTTTCTAAGCAGTCACTATAGTTCCTATGGGAGTGGATACATACAATGGTTCTGGTGGTGTAAATGTCACTAGTTGTAATCTCCTAACTAGGTCTTCTAACACAAATGACTTTGGCACTTGAATCAAAAAAGATCTTGATAGGAACATTAAATAGTAGAAATGTACCTACAACAGCCAAAGTTGGGACAAAATGTCCGTCATCAATAGCAAACACTTGAGCCTGATTTTGTCTGCCTTGCTACTGTTGTTGCTGTTGTTGGGGTTGCTTCTGTTGTGGTTGCTGCTACCCACAACCACCTTGGTTCCTGCCTTAACTATTACTCTGCCCTTGGATCTATCACTAGTTCTGATAGCTCTTGGCAAGATGCCTCTTCTATCCACAACTATAGCAAACTCTTTCTCTCTAAGCTAGCTGCTTGTCGACTCTGCCCTAGTTTTGTTGGCTTGGTGGCTGGTTCTTGTTCTACTTCTTTTGGTTCCCTTGGAATTCTTTGTCCTTTCTTGGTCATTTGCCCTTTATTTCTCACCTTCTGCTCAAAAGTTGATCTCTTTCTCCACTACTTCGCTGTAATTATTAAGACCCATTGGCATCACTAGCTTTTGAATTTCAATTTTCATGCATACGGTGAACCAGTTGTCATTCATTTTCTCGTTCCTGATCAGTTCAAGTGCAAGCTTAGCCAATTCAGTAAACTTGACCTCACACTCAGATATTGTGATGCCTTAAATTCTTTGTATTCAATTAAATGAAATTGATCATTTATTTAGTGAAATTTGAGTGCAAAATTAAATAGGGCTCATTTTAGGGCTAAATCTGCATGTTCCAAAACTCTCATTTAGTACCCTTTGGGTACCCAAAATAACTTGAAATGAAGTAAGGTGATATGAACCAACTAAGGGTACAACATATCCAAAAATTATAACAATTGATCTAGGTTAAGGTTTTCATTTGCCAAACACCCTTTAGGGGGTTCAAATTAGAAAGAATTGTCATTTAGGATACTTTGGGGAATCAAAATGACCCAAAACGAAACGGAATGACATGAACTAACAAAATGAATGACATATTTAAAAATCAGAATAATTGGCCAAGATTTGAATTTTCTTTTGCCTGGTGAACTTAGTGGGTCTTAAATACGGAAAATTTTTGAAGAAAAATCAGCTTGGGCCAAACCATACCATAAAATGTGCATTAAGTTCATGTGATTCCAAAACTATAGGTTATAAATCATAATTCCTTGTAAATAGAGGAAATATTAATTTTTATTTGATTTTTATGAACCCATGAAGTCATGGCCACCTTAAGCATGTGCAAGTCACATGGGTGGAACACCATGATCATGTGTACCCTCAACCTACGCAAAGCTCCATGGGGCATTTCCTTTATTTGAGTTCATGTAGAATGATCCCATGTGCCATGAAAATGATCAGGTATGTCACCCCTATGAGATGTCCCACTGAGTATTAAGAAACTATGATTGAATGATTCCATGTGCATTCATGATGTGATCCTATACACCATGCTCTACACACCAAAAACATCCCAAATAATCCAAATAAAAAGTTTTTAATTTAAGAATAGAAATTGCTGAAAAATGTTTCTAAACACCTTAAGAACAAGATTAAAAGTTTGTAATTCAAAATAGAAGATTGCTAAATCTTGTTGATTTGGTGTGCATAAGAAAAGGAATCCATTACCAAAACATATTGAAAAGTTGCCTTGCTCATAATATCAATCCTACATTAACTTCTAATCAAAAAATAGTAAGTATTCTAAATCTTTTTTGTGTTCACACATAAATAGGAAATCAAATAAAGCTTATATCTTGTGTTCACACTAGGAATTGAAAACCAAATCAACCCACATTCTAAATCATGTGCACACTCAATCTATGCACTCCAAAACATCCCCATAGAGGAATGGAAAGGTTTCCTAGTGTGAGCATCCCCAAGATATAAACCCCCTCATGCTCTCATTATTCTCATCCCAAAGCAAAGAATTGACATATTATTTTTGAGTTTTCTAGCATAACATGCTTAGAAATCATACTTAGGTTTATTTTTGAGTTTTCTAGCATGTTATTTGTGTTTCCCATGTTTTCTTGATTATTTAAATTTTGATATTAATTATTATGATCTTTTTTCATATTCATTTGAACTTAAACATGAGAAAGCGAAGATAAGACAGGTACCATCATAGTAGTCTAAGTGATGCTATGGATGTTCTTTACATATACTTTGTGCATATGAGTAACATCACTAAGTGTGAATGTGTTTTAAAATACTTGGAATGGGGACATGTGATCCTTATTTTCAATGGAATGTGACAAGATGAATTGTCATTCCATCCGAGAATCGAAGTATTTAAATGAAGAACATCAAGGGATTAAAAACCCCTTTTGGTCAAATATACAACACCAACAAGAAATTGTTTGATACACTTAATGCTTTTAAGTGATTGAAATTGGATGTACTTTTGATTTGAATTAGTAACTTAGTTGTTTAATGAATGATCCACTGGACTATGTGCTCACCCGTTCCTTCTATTTTTAAGGAAATTAAATTACATAAAGACTATGAATTTTTTAAAGTATACTTTTAAAAAGTTCATATTGTAAGGGCATATGTCCCAAATTTTGAATAAAAACTTTCACTGAATTTTATGTTTAAATTTTAGAGTTATGTACTCTTTTTTTTATTATATGAATTCAATAATATATTTGTTTATTTTGAATAAATAAAGAGTTTGAAGTTTTCCTTTATTCACTTGCATTATCTTGTTGAATATTAAACTCAATGGAAGCGTAATTATGAGTATTTTAATAAGTGTTAGAATAAAGGAATTGAGATGCAAATTATGTACTTGTAAATGTAACATAGGACTCGAGCTGCCTTGTGGTTGAGCTTAAACGTGTTTCTAGGGGGTTGGGGTTCACAAAGGTGGTATCAGAGCTTAGCTATTAGATATGCTGGGCTAGAAATAAAAAGCCAAACCTAAACATGTGTCATTGGGCTAGAATTAGAAAGTCAATCAGTGGTTGTTTGACTTGAATTAGAAACTCAAATTAGGGTTCGCTTTGAATTGAATTGAATCTTGAATGCCTTGGGCTAGAATTAGAAAATCAATCAGTGGCTATCTGACTAGAATTAGTTGAATCTTGAATGCCCTACCTTCTATTTTGAAATTGAAAAACGTTTTAGAAAGTGTTTTCAAAAAGGAATATATGTTTTTAAAACGTGTTATTTGGATACAAAAACAACAAGTTGAGCTGATAGTGGGTAAGCATGGTCCTGAGTTAAGCTAAACATTAAAAGGGAGGTGGGTTATCCTGCCCTAGAAAGCAAAGTTGCTAAGCAGATTTCAATTTTGTTGCTCGATCTGGAGGTTGTCCTACCAACTTATACGAGTGGTTTGAGTTGAAGAACACCCTTACTTTCTATATAAAGAAAATTAGAAGATGGATGATTAAGCAAGGAATCGAATAGAAGTCGAAAAAGATGCCAAAGGTGGTATGTTAGATAGACAAAGGTTGTAAGTCAACCAGACGAAACCTTAGGTCCAAGGGAAAGACTTTAGGTAGAAACATGGTGTACCCATGGGTGGTACAGTGGATAAAAAACATAAATTTTTAGGACATAGGTTAGAGACTGAAACTTGTGCAAAAATAGAAAATTGTTAGATCAGGACATAGGACCGGAAAGCTTCTATATCTTTCAATTTTTATGTAGTATGGGATGCATAAGAATTCGGGGTTATGGAGGGAGCCTGGACTCAGAGAATGATGGACCATGTGTGGTGAATGATCGGTTACTTTGGCAGAACAGGTTTCTCTATGCTCGCTGGCATGGAACGGTGGAATATAGTAGGCTCGGGAACCTAAGTTTTTGAGACATTTGCAAAATTCGTTTGGGTGCGGCTTCATTCTAGATGAAAGCCTAAGTGGAAGGGATAGAATGGTATAGGACAATTGAACATAAAAGCTTAGGTGGAAGCTGGAATCTTGCTGTGCTAGCTTGATTGTATGATTGTATGATATGCATGCTTTACTGTTTATTTGCTTCGAGACTAAATCCTATACCAATGCATGAAAAGAACCTAGAAGAAAAACTTTTGAGCCAGTGAATAGATTTAGAACCTAGAAACTAAATCTATAGTTGTGATAGTGTGAATGTTTGATGAAACAAACATTGAAATTGAAAAGATGAGCCAGAAAGAGTTCAAGGAGGTCTTTTACGAAAAGTTTTATCTGGAGACGACATTGAAGAAACTACAAGAGGACTTCGTTAGGTTGAGTTAGAAGGACTTGACTGTAGCTAAGTACGAGAGAAAGTTGACTAAATTGGATAAGTTCTGTTAGGAGTTGATCTGAGAAGAAAGAATGAAAGCTAATCAAGTTTGCTCAGGGTCTTAAGATAAA
>JAJIYU010016539.1:0-12101 GCA_030144865.1 Tinospora cordifolia | reverse complement strand
CTGTGCCTTTTCCAATGTGATGCCTTCTTTAGATGCTTCATTTATCTCTTGATCAAGCAAGTATGCCAGTTCCATTGCATTAAATGCAGACTCAGTTGTAACAGCAATTATTCTCCGTATGCCCTTGGCAATTCCCTCCTTAGATAAAAGTGCAAATGCCTTGGCTTCTCGGGTATTAGATATATGTGGGCCTGGACATACAAAATGTCATCTTTAAGAATACATTGAACAGGAAACCTCAAAAAAAGAGGCACACATGGTATATATGTGGCATTGACCTCCACAAAGTTCAGCGGAGATTGATAACCACTCTTTTTTTCCTGGATCAGCAGGGAGATCCTCAACTTTTTGGCCAATCGCCACAACCCTAACTGGGTCTGGGTAAACCTATATCAGCACACACAAGCAAGGAAGTCAATTCTTTAGATGCTTCATTTATCTCTTGATCAAGCAAGTATGCCAGTTCCATTGCATTAAATGCAGACTCAGTTGTAACAGCAATTATCCTCCGTATGCCCTTGGCAATTCCCTCCTTAGATAAAAGTGCAAATGCCTTGGCTTCTCGGGTATTAGATATATGTGGGCCTGGACATACAAAATGTCATCTTTAAGAATACATTGAACAGGAAACCTCAAAAAAAGAGGCACACATGGTATATATGTGGCATTGACCTCCACAAAGTTCAGCGGAGATTGATAACCACTCTTTTTTTCCTGGATCAGCAGGGAGATCCTCAACTTTTTGGCCAATCGCCACAACCCTAACTGGGTCTGGGTAAACCTATATCAGCCCACACAAGCAAGGAAGTAAGTAAATTAAGGTAGCTCTGATATAAATGAATTAAGTAATGCAAGATGAATTGTACCATCACATATGGAACTCAGGTGGGGGGTAAGAGGAAATTACTTCTCCAAAAACAGCCCTCAAACCAACTATCTGCTTGGCTGCAGCAAGTTTTGCGTCACCAGAAAATACTTCTAATTCATCTTTAATCTGTTTGTTTAGATCATCAGGAAGAAGAATGGGCTAGCCTGTGGAAATTGCAACGTAATTTTGTAACCGAGTCCATTGGAACCTTGGTTGGATTAATTAGAAGAATATCCATTACCATGTGAGAAATCAAATCATAACTTTTCAGGAAGAACAATGGATCCCTTCTGATCAACATGATCCCCAAGTACTTCCCGCGTTTGTCTTCAACAATATTTGGGCATCACATGCCGATAGAAATGAGGAAACAAATCCTGAATTTTAACAATAACACCTCAGAACATAAAAGAAAGTATACGTAGGTTACCCTCAAAGCATAGTTTAGCATATGGGTACAACTATGGTTAGGGGCGATGAAAGAACGCCTATCATAGTCAACCTGTTCATTAAAAGTGAGAGAAGATAGCCAACCGAAACTATCGAAAGTAAATAAATAAAAACCCCAAATGACAAAGTACACCAACTAAAATAAACCTAGATATGTAGCCGTTTTTGTTACTCTACATATTGCTTTATCCCCAACAGATATTCATCCATTTCCTCCAGAAAGTGCACCAATATGAACAATGAACTCTCCATAAGTTTGAACATTGCAAACTTGAAATGATCCAAAGGATCCTTCAAGAGATCCAGCGTAAAAAATGTGAAACCAAATAAATTTCTCATGTATTGCTTTCTTTCCATGATGTAGAATATTTGATTCAGCAAAAGATTACACACAAATCAATTCTGGGTAGTGTGCAATACCTGGCCACGTTGTTCAGCATAGAAACTAGTCGTCTCCAGAACAATACCAACTTCTTCACCATCACCGGCGTTCTCCACGAACTCAGCTCCAGAGTAGATAGCTTTTATTCCACTTTCAGGATCCTAGATACAATTAAGAAAATCAGAGAAAGATGGAAATAAATGTTGCATCACTGAGTTGCTGAGCATATTCAAATAGTTGCAGCCAAAAGAATCTAATTTTTCTCCATGCAGAGGCACAACATTTTTCATTTCTGCCTGGACAAGAGATAAAGTAATATTGAGCTATATACAAGTTAGTGGATCAGGAAAGATGTCATGGGGTAATCTGGATACTTCCTTTTTCTTAGCACCACTTTGAGCTCTTATAAGCCCACTAATGGTTTTTCCATAGGAGAATGGCTAAAAGATGGGATCCTATATTGCAATGCCTTGAGATATAATCCAGGGACGCTTAATGTACAAAATGGAAATTTTACTCATAAGAGAGGGAATAGCTATGGGTTTAAAAGGAGGAAAAGGGGTTATAACCATTTGTCTTCTTAGAACTGAAAAGAGACACCATTTCCAATCTTAGTTCTCATATGTGAGAGAATTGTTCCCAAAGAGAATGAACAAATCTCCAAGGAGCATAGAATGTACTCTTAATTTTGTTTAATCATCAAAATGAATAGGATCCTATTTGCTCATTATCATCTTAGCCCAAAGAGAATCTTCTCCAAGAATCACCTACAAATCCACTTTGAACAAAGAGCTTCATTTTGACATCAAACATTGTCACCCTTGAATCTAGGTTTACAACCTTTTCGAATTGAGAAAAGTAAGATAAGCATTCTTTCCACTTGAAAAGAATGTCTTGATTTTTCACCACTCACCACACTACATCTCCTCATGCAAACAAAACCATAATCTTGGAATGGCATATAAATCCAAAGCCTCTTTTATCTTGGCTCACTTGTTCACGAAACACACATTGGGAAGCTATATAAAACATCACTCACCCTTCTCACTTTATTTCTACAGACCTACTGAATATTTAATAATTTTAATCAGCCACATTCCTATCAAATCAATTACCAGTAGAATATACCCTACAGCAAGATGGGGAGAGTTGGAAAAAATCATGAGGCTAGTAACAAGAACTTGTAAATGTCACATCTAACGCAAAACTGGCAATTTGTACACTATGTACAATGTCTCGTGAAACTTAATTCCATATTGGTTTGGTTTAGATCATCAAAAGACATAGAAGTTATGGCTGATTTGGATTTTTAAAATAAACGAAAGGGGAAAAAAAGTTCAAAGTGTTATCTCCAACATGTTGAATAGCTGAAAATACAGGCATGGATACATCAGTATCATTTTTTATTTTATTTTTATTTTGGATAATGAATGAGACTGTGTTAATATGAAGGTATTAAAATTATAAGAACTGCACGACAAAAAAGGAAAAACCACTGGTTGGCCCTCGCCCCTACACATGATATAATAATTGCTCATTTTGTAATGAAGAATAGAAGTCAAGCATTCAATACCCGTCCCAGTGTCTACATGTTTTGCAGGCAGTGGTTTTGGGGAACTATCACTTTCACTATTGAACCGCAGTTAAGGATTTTAATCATAATGCAGCCATTAGAAACAAAAAGAGACCATGCACTATGTTAGGAATGAAACAATTGATCTAACAAGGACTCAGATATAATGCTCAATAACATACCTGGATGACTACAACATACCATATTTCAATACATAAGAGATCATCATTATTGACCAACAAAGAGGCATCTCGGTTGGAAATTCTATCATTGTGTATTTCCGTGCAAGGCCTGCAAGGACCAGTGTCCCTCATTTCCCAAAAGTCGGTCTATGCAATACAGCAATGAAAAAACAGCAGGAGAAGGCAGTTAGTCTTTGGTTAACTCCTAAGAGTCAAAACATATGATAATGATGGAATCTAGTGATGTTAAAACCACAAATGGACAACAAGAGAAAGAGCATTAAGAACAACACCAAGTCATATGCACAGCACAACTACAAAAGACAAATATATGTAAATGCAACTTCAAATAACAGCAGCACAATGACGAATATATAAGCAAATATAGAACTTGCAGCTGAATCGAAAGAATAGAAGTTTTGCAAACATTGACATCCTGGTCAAATGAAAAAATTGGAAAGTGAAGATTAGTTAAGAAAACACAGTGCGTACAGAGTAACAACTGAATTTCTGATAGTAAATATTAGACAAAAAAAAAAAAAAAGAAAGAAAAGAAAAGAAAAGAAATGGTGTTAAACAAAAAGGTCATAGCAACTAGGACATTTGCATGAGGCCTACCTGGTGCTATAGCACATAACAGATCAGATGCTTTAGAGAATGTCACTGAAAACAGTCCGGCATTCAAACCCAGTAAGGGATTTAGAAAAATACAACTATGAGAACCATTCAAGAAACCGGTCTCACTTGTTATTATTACTTAACTCCTTGCAAAAGTGCCCACTTGACATGGGCTCCTGTCACCAACCTATCTACATACATCTCAGGTTCCATGTTGTCAAAAGACTCAAATAATCAATTCATAGAATTTTCAATTGTATTACAATGGCTCCCATTTGGGCGAGTTTTTCTTTTCTTTTTTTTTTTTAAGTTTTTTTTAAAGTAAAAGCACTTCCGTAGGTGTTTGGCAACGCCTGCTTTTAATAAAATCAGTTTTAAGAAGTTGGGCGGCTGCTTTTCCCAAAACTGCTTTTCTGGCACTTTTACAAAAGCTCTCACAAATGAGGCTGATTACTCTTGACCAAGATCAATTCCTAAATGTATGACTCTGAAGCTTGCTCACTAAATAAAGACTCTCCATGTCATGTCATACGTGAAAAATATATATGCTCTTTTAGGAACAAGCTTCACACCCAAAAGAAAATCTAGGTTCCCCCTTAATTTTTGGAGCACGCTTGCAAGGAACTATGTTTGTGATTGTTGATACCATGAGTACACACGGTATCAAAGCAAGCCCTCCAACAATAGCATCAAAAACTAAATCTTGAGGAGGTGTGACAAACGGTATCTTATGCCAAGAAGGATTCCTTGTACCTCTTTTATGATACCGAATTTCCTTTTGTCAACAATCCCTCAAACAAGCTTGGATCATAGTATTCTTCCTTCCATCATCCTGATTTTGATTCTGATTCTGATATAAGGTCCCAATAAATCTATATCGAATCTGATTGATAGAACTTAGATCACCAGTAGTCCCCACAAGAACACACACCATCTCGAAAATGATGGAACCTGTTAGCATCTCTAACTATAATCACAGTCTTCGTGATCTTAGATATGAATTTTGTTGCATTATGGCAATCTAAACAAACTCGGAGATTCTTGATGATCCTAATTTCAGTCCCTGGCCTAGAAGTGATGAGCCCAAAAGCTATAGCTAACTTCTCACTGTGAACATTCACCATTTGCTCTTTTTCTTCCTCTTCCACATCATGCAATGCCATATCCTTCTCTATTTGAAATCCAGCCTCCCTCATCTTTCCCATCAACTTCTCCAACATTGCATAAATTGCAGATGACTGAGGATGCGACCTATCACCAGATGTGAATACATGAACGGTTTCACCAACTTCAATTAGGGTGCACCCAGGAGCCTTAGCCAACTTTTTCTCTCTAACTGATTGCCGTACTACTGCAGCCTCACGATAATTCCCATCAGACGTATATATGTTAGAGAGTAAAACATGGTAGCCGACATTCTTGGGGTCCACATGGAACAGATTATCGGCAGCAACTTGTGCTAGGTTCTTGTTTTTGTGAACCATACAAGCACCAAGCAAGGCACCCCATTCAGCAGGACCTGGTTCAATAGGCATTCCCTTTATAAATTCTAGAGCCTCGTCGAGTTTACCTGCACGGCCAAAGAGGTCAACCAAGCATGCATAGTGCTCAGATCCTTGAGTGATTCCATAATGAGGCATTGACTGAAAGATCTTCTCCCCCTCTTTAACCAAGCCAGCATGGCTGCAAGCATAAAGTACAGAGAGAAATGAGACCCCGTTAGGAGCGACTTTTGCTTGTAACATCTCAGCAAAAAGTCTTAGTGCTTCATGCCCAAGTCCATGGAGGCCATAGCCAGATATCATTGCATTCCAAGAGACCACATTCTTTTGTGGCATGTTATCAAACAAAACCTGTGCCTCTTTGATGCTTCCACATTTAGCATACATGTCGACAAGAGCTGTAGAAACATAGATATTAGACTGGAAGTTCTCTCTGATCACCAACTCATGGACCCATTTCCCTAAAGTGACAGCTCCAAGTTGGGCACAAGCTGAAAGAATACTAGTAATTGTTACTGGATTTGGTTGCACTTTCGACACCTGCATTTGGCGGAAAAGGGAGATTGCCATCTCGGTCAATCCGTTTTGTGCATATCCACTGATCATTGCATTCCAAGATGCCAAGCTTTTCTCAGGAGCTTCGTCAAAAAGCTGCCTAGCAGATTCAATCTCGTTTAAACGGCTGTATACAGTAGTGAGAGCAGTAGAAACCGAGAAATTCAAATCAATGCCAGATTTTACAGAGAACCCATGAATGGACCGCGAAAGATCCAAATGCCCAAATGGCGAGAACACAGGGAGCAGACCCACAATCGTACTTGAATTAACTTCCTCCCCTGAAGCTACTAAGTCCCGGAAGAGATTTACTGAACACTCAGTCTCACCATTACAACTATACCCCGAAATCATAGCATTCCAAGAAATCACATCAGGTCTATCAATTTGCTCAAACAAGAATCTTGACGTAGAAATCTCCCCACACTTAGAATACAAAGAAACCAAACCTGTCAACACAAACCTGTGTCCAAAAAACCCTGTCTTCATCGCCAAACACTGCACCTCCTTCCCCAAATTCAAATCCATCAACTCTGCAGCTGCCGATATCACCGCAGACAAAGTTGTGGAATCAAATGGAACGCCACTACAATTCATACCCTTAAAAACCTCCAAAGACTCACTAAAACAAGAATTGTGAACCAACCCAGAAATCATCGCGTTCCAACAAACAGTGTCTAGTTCAGGAATCTTATCAAACACCTTCCGGGCAATCCCAATTTCCGAAAACTTCAGATACAAATCAACAACCGACGAGCCCACAAACATATCCGACTCATACCCATCAACGATGGATTGGGCGTGTAATATACGCCCGAATTTGGGAGAGTCAAGGGACGAAGACGAAGATACTGCAAAGGCGTAGGTGAAGTTGTCAGGCTTGAGACGCGCGTCGTGGCGAAGGTGGGCGAATAAGGAAATGGCGGAGGAAGGAAGGGCGTTGCGGGCGAAAGCGCGGATGAGGACGTTGTAGAGGAAGAGATCAGGATTGGGGATTATGGAGAAAAGGAGGTTAGCTTGGTGAATGGAGTTGAAGTGGGAAAGCTTTTGGATGAGTTTGGTGACAGTTATGAGGTCGTTATGAAGACCGTTGAGGATGATTTGAGACAGAGTCAGGTTGAGTTGCAGAATAGTAGAGGACTTGGAGATGAGGCTTAGGAAGAAATTGCGGTTTGTGGGTGTGGCGCAATGGTGGAGGTATCGGCAGATCATTTGAGGATTGTTCTGAGTCATTCGATACTTCTCCGGAAAAAAGAAGAAGAAGAAGAAGAAGAAGAAGAACAGGAAACACGAGACGAATCAGTGGCCGCATTTTTAAAACTGACTCTTGGAAGAGTAACTCATAACATGACTTATAACGTGACTCTATATTTGTTTTTTTTTTTTTTTTTAATTTCTCTCTTAAGCATTATTTTTTTTATTTTTCAAATGCAACGGCATGGATGATATTAAGATGATAATTAAAATTTTGGAGACTCTTATATTTATTTCTGCTAAAAAAATAAATAAAAGAAGAGACATATTTAAGAAAAAGCTAATTTTTTTTTTTAAATTTCTATATTAATTTAGACATGTATTGGTATTTAATATGTTTCTTATGTCGAAAAAACTCATTTATACATTCTCATGATACCATAATAGAGAAGTTGAATTATATTTATTAAATATAAATAATTTATTTATCATAAAAATAGTTTAATGAATATGAAAGTTTATAAGATTATTTCTATTATGTGTGTTGATAAGTTGATATTCAAATATATACTTTTTTAAAATTAAAAACTAGCTTTTGAAAAATTAGTATTAATTTGCGCGCAAAAGTATAGGTAATTTATGATGGAAAGTTTTTTATTTCCTTATGATGAGCAGAAAAAAATACTACAATTCAAAAATTAAAACACTCTCCTATTCTGATATTTTTTTATTCAAATAGATACTTTTATTAAAAAAATATATATTATATAAATAGTTTATCTAGTAACTTGATATATTAATAGTAGTATTTTTTATAATTGTTTACAAACATTTATTTTATTATTTTAAAAGATAACGTTATTATTATTTTAAACATAAGTAGTTTATTGTTTTTAGGCAGAAAAAAAAACTAACTTTACTATTTTAACCAAAATAAAATTTATTATTTGAATAAAATACTTTATTATTTAGAATTTATTTGTTTTGTGAACAATATTAGAACTTATTCAATTCTTACTTTCGATTGATAATTTTTATGAAATACCTATTTGTTGTTCTTAAAAACAATTTTATTGTTTTTTTCACCAATAATTAAAACTAATATTATTTTGATTATAATAAATGCTTTATTTAAAATAATAACCATTATTTAAGGATTCTGAATCTCTAGAAAAATTGGAGAATGCTACTTAAAATAAATAGATTTTAGTTTTTTTTTTTTTAATCCCACTATCTACGTTTATGCCCTGTTTGATTGCATAAAAATTAAATATTTTTTAAGAAAAACAGAGATGTTTTAGAACAGGACATTTAATTGTATTTTGTAACTCAAATGGCCTTTAAATTTTTTAAAAAATTTAACAAGTTTTCGTCTTTTTATAGTTTTTTCCTGCATATTATAAGAAAATGAGATTTTTCGGAGAAAATCTAATATTGTAATGAAACAAGCATAAGAAAAAAAATTTTGAAATTTTTTTTAAAAGAAAGTGTATATAAGAAAAATGATACTTTTCTCATTAAACTTTTTTAATGCAATCAAACGAAGCCTTAATGCCAAGTTGACGTGGTAGAAATGTAAAGTTTGTTTAGATGATGATCAGCAATTCTAATTGTTGCCTCTAGTTCTCTTTAGCGATGTTAAAAATATAGAATGTTTATTAAACCTCTTACATCGGTATAGATGAAAGCCCGCATTCCTTTAGAAAAAGAAAGTTTAACCAATGCATTTTTTTTCATTTAAAGGATGCAATATACCTTCAAATTTTTCCTTTTGAGCAAATTTCTTTTTTTGTGTTGCATCCAAAGTTTTTAATTGATGAGATACAAATTCCAATGTAAATTTTAAATTGATAAGGTTTTAAATTCTTAGAAATAAATATAAATGAAGAATTTGTGGACTTTAGAGACTAATACTTGCAGTACATTGAAAATACAGTCATCATTCTCTTGAAAAATGCTACAATTATTGTGATCAAACATATTTTTATTTGTGACGCACATGGATGGACGTGCACTAAGTTGTTCAAACACTGTATTAATAACACAGTAATGAATATAATTAATGATATACTATTTATTAATTAGATTATAACTATTAATGTCGAGGCCTCTTTAGCAACCCAACTAGTAAAATAATCTGATGAACTAACAACCCCATCAACCCATCTGATTGCTATTAAGCCTCAACCATGATAGAATTCTAGTAGTACTAGAATTATATTGTAATCTAGATTATCTGATCTTGATCTAGTATTTTAGATTGAGTCAATCTAATGATTTGAGATAAGGTCCAATTAGATAATGATTTAGGATAAGATCCAATTAGATATTGGATAAAGTCAAAATTAGGTAATCTGAGTTAATCTGTAATTGAGATTACCAAATAGTCTAAAATTTTACAGAGTTTAGAAAAGGTGTCTAACTGAGTCTATAAATAGACCCTACGGGTTCAATATGTATAAATTCAGTTCAGATTAATAAAGTTTGAGTAGAGGTATTATTTCAACATTAGTATCAGAGCTAAAGATCCACGTTTAACATTATTTCGGTGAGAAATTGTTGCGTTTGCATTGGCTGCACACCGAAAATCAGACGGTGCTACGATAAAGTGCTGCGTTGCTCGGTTCTGGTCCATCCTGATTTCTTGGTCTGTTGCTGCCAACCAGAAACGCAAAGAAAAGAGGAAGAAGACGCTGCTCCGCTCGCTGGTCCAATTGTTGCTGCACCGTTGCTCGTTATTCTTCTTCTGTGGCTGCAAACCAAAAGCAGAGAGTACTGCAAATAAAAATAAAAATATAAAAAATGATCCTGCTACCGTTTCTCTGCCGTGCTAACCGCTGGTTCAAAGCCCTGCTTCTGTGTTGATCACCATCGTGAAACCAGCCAGCCGAAAAACCAGTCACCACACCGGTCTTCCTCTTTCCGGCCAGCGTCTGCACGTCACTGCACGTGTTCTCGTGCCTCGTTCCTCTGCTGTAACTGCAGCAAACGGAAAGAATAAGAAGACGTGCAGAGCAGAGAGTTGCTGCCAAAACGCTACTGCTGCTCTGTTATACTCGCTGGACTGCTATTGCTGGCTGCTCCTGCTGCTGTTTCTCCACCATCGCTGGTTGTGCTCCCTATCCGTGTTGATCACCGTTGCTGGCTCGTAAATATTGTGCCACTGCCTTTTCTGATCACCATTTTTTTTTGCTTGCCGCTGAAGCTGAAGACGAAATTGAAGCTCACGCAAACACAACAGAGAAAAAAAAAATACAAGGGGAAAGCAAATTTCTGGGCTGCTGCTTCATCGACCGGACCAGACCAGAGAAAGAAGAAAAAGACGCCAGTGCTCTATTTGTGCTTCTCACCGTCAGCCGCTGCCCGTTTTTGGTCATTTTTTTCTGTTTGTCGTTTTCTCCTGAACAACTGCTTGCTGTTTGCGCCTGATCAGTTGTTTGCTAGTCCATCTGCTCCATTGCTGCTGCGTTGCTCGACCGAGACGCACACAGAAAATACAAGGAGAAGAAGAGAGCCGAGAAGAAGCAGACCCAGGGAAACAAAAAAAACAAAAACAAAAAAGGTACGTTATCAGTTTATTAAAAAAAAAAGGGTGCTGTCAATGGAAAAAAAAAAAAAGAGGGTGAGTTAGTAAAAAAAAAAAAAATTTGTGAGGTAGTGTGAAAAAAAAAAAATTATGGCTCTCAACAATAATTTCCATCAACCATCGCTTCCTACTTTTGATGACAAAAAGTATGATCGATGGAACAAGCAGATGAAGACTCTTTTTAAATATCAGGAATTATTGGATATGTTAGAAAATGAGTTTGTTGATCCAGGTGAGAACGTACCAGCTAATCAGCGTGATACGGTAAGTGAAAATAGGAAAAAAGATAAAAAGGCGTTGTATTTTATCCTTCAAACCCTCGATGATGTTGCTTTTGAAAAGGTACAAAGAGCTGCTACAGCAAAAGAAGCGTGAGATACATTGGAGAAGTCCTACAAAGGTGCAGACACAGCCAGAAAAGTACGTCTACAGAGTTTGAGACGTCAGTTCGAGCTGCTTCAGATGGATGATGCAGAGTCTATTGAGACTTATATTAACCGAGTACAGGTCTTGGTTAATTAGATGAAGAGCTATGATGAAAGGGTCGAGGAAGTGACTGTTGTTGAAAAGATACTTCGTTCCCTTACTATGAAGTTCGAGCATATCGCCGTGGCTATTGAAGAATCTAAAGATCTGTCTATATTAACAATTGATGAGTTGGCTGGTTCCTTACAGGCTCATGAGCAGCAGATGAAAGAAAAGAGTGTAGAAAAGCCCACAGAAAAAGCCTTGAAGACTGAAGCTTCCAGGACCAACAATTCTCATCGTAATGGGCAATCAAAACACAGGGGTTGTGGTCGAGGACGTGGCAGAGGGCAACAACATCACCAGAACCAAGGTCGCGAGCATTCCAATAGTGGTCATGGCACTGGTGGTGGACGCGGTGGTCCTAGTCGAGGTAATGATAAATCTAAAGTTCAATGTTATGTATGCAGAAAATTTGGGCACTATGCAGCTGATTGTTGGCATCACCGACCAACAAATTCAAATGAGAAAGCCTCGTTCATTCAGACACAAGATGCTCCTGTTACTCAAACTCTGTTGATGACAACATCAACTCACGAAAGTGACACTACCAAAAATCTTTGGTATCTTGATACTGGGTGCACTAATCACATGTGTGGCACACGTGATCTATTTGTTGATTTAGATGAATCAGTCCGCACAGAGGTCAAGTTTGCTGATGATAGC